>MU134567.1:0-55378 GCA_015039355.1 Ramaria rubella
TGCAAAAGGTGAAAAATTGCCAGAATTATCCAATATTTTTTGTTGGGGGAAACATAGTTAATATTTGAGATATTTCTAGTGAAAAAAAACAGTGGCAAAATTCAAGGTTCTCCAGTAGGCTTTGTGCAAGAAAACATAGGGTTGATATTTTAGGTTTGCCACATGGAAAATGTATGCAAGTCTCAGAACTTTCTACAAGGAAAATGGGGGCATTGTTCAGGATTTTGGAATGATTTTGTCAATGGAAAATGAAAGGAAGAGTTCAAATAATATGCGTGGCAAAATGTAGGAAAAATTTGATACGAGGAGTGCCAGTGCCTGAGAAATCCCAGGTCCAGGTATATTTTGGAAAATATCAAACTTTTCCTACATTTTGCCACACATATTATTTGAACTCTTCCTTTCATTTTCCATTGACAAAATCATTCCAAAATCCTGAACAATGCCCCCATTTTCCTTGTAGAAAATTCTGAGACTTGCATACATTTTCCATGTGGCAAACCTAAAATATCAACCCTATGTTTTCTTGATTTCCACTTTTAATTCCAAATATTCTCTACATTTTCCACTTACAAAACTTCTGGAAAAATTCACACTCAAATGATTTTGCAAAAGTTTTTGCAGTGAAAAATTCATTGTGGTCTCTGGTGAGAGACAAGAAATACCTCCCGACAGACCTCAGATTACCCCAATATTCAGCAGAAGTGGATTCAGGTGCATGCATGCAGATCATAGGGAGAGTGCATACTAATGCATTTCACATATTTCTTCTCTGTTTTTGCGTGGTCCTATAATACAGACTCTGCTGCACACCAAGGGATGTGAATCACATCTCCTCCATTGTACCTTACCCAGACCATATGCTGATCACTGATGCAGCTTCACGCAGGGATTGTGCTGAACCACAAGCTCGCTCCTAACCTCAATAAGGTTGAAATCCTGTGTGTTGTCATGCGCGAAAATATGACAGAGTTGCTTATCGACCGGCTCTGTGTGATCTCATATGTCCTTCAAGTATCTCACAGGTCTCGATGGTGACTTGGGTGTTTGCACCTGGGGAAAAGGTGGGAAGAGCAGATGAAGCTGGTAGAACAATTATAAGGGCAACCTCCAGGAGCAGTGGAATATTACACTGGGAACTGGCAGATGGAAATCCGAAGATATATAAGCTCACAGAAGACTACATACAAGGATACACACCTGGCAGATGGGAATCCAAAGAGAAAAGCCTAAGATTCCTGCTGCCAAGATAAATACCTAAAGGAGTATGCCACTAAGCACTGGAATGTACTGTGATTATGTAATGGGATTGGAATCCAATCATGTTACATAAGCAGGTGCTTATGCAAGGTAAAATGAAGAACGAATGCACTGTGTTTACATAACAGGATTGGAATCCAATCCCATTATGTAACACAGGTGCTTATGTGAGCAAAAATGAAGAATGAATGAATGCCAAGTTACATGATGGGATTGGAATCCAATCCCGTTACGTAAGCGGGCGCTTAGTTAAGCGAACGTGAACAAAGAGATAGGGGCAAGGGAGATAATGGAGGGAAGGAAGAAGTGGGGAAGAATACATAGAAAGAAGAGATAATAGAGAAGTGTAGGACCACATGAAATGGGGTTCCCCTTACATCACCCCCCTTTTAGAGTGTGACATCCTGACACACTGACACCTACTGGAGGTACAGGTGATTTTTGACGGAATGTGTCAAAGTCTGCAACACTAATGGGACGAGGGGCACTGGGATGGAGGTGGTGGAAGTTGGCAATGAGGTCTGGGGCTGCTAGATCTGTCTCAGGGATCCACTCATCATGCTCATACCCATAACCCTTCCACCTGACCTTGTATTCAAGTTTTCCACGGCAGAATTGACTGTCCAAGATCTGTTCAACCTCATAGTGCTCATCTTCCCCTACAAGAACTGGGGGAGGTGGTGGTTGAGCTTTCTGACTGGCAATGGGGTGTGGAGGGGCTGGGAGGAGCTTCACCACAGGGAAGACAGGGTGGAGGTGACTCATAGACTTGGGGAGCTGAAAACGGTAAGCATTGGAGCTGACCTTATGTTCCACTAGGAATGGGCCTAGGTTTTGGTGTGACAATTTCTTAGAAGGGCGAGTGGTGCTAATGTCACTTGCATCTAGGAAGATTTTGTCACCAGGAACAAAGGTAGGGGCTGGCTCACGACAACGATTGTAATACTGAGCCATATCCTCTTTTGCCTGCCTTTACAAGGGTGGCTCGGGCTTCAGACAGGGAGTCAGCCATTCGTTGTTTGATGTGAAAGGCAGTAAATTCTCGCAGTAAAGTACTTGTTTTCAACTGGGCTAAAAGGCCACTATGCCAAGTTATCTGGCACAGTCTGCGAGCACTATTTAAGCAGCAACATATTACAGAGTCACCAACCAATGAAACGGTCTGTAACATTTGAACTCATTCACAGCTTCTCTCCTAGATGGCTGTTGGTGAGGTTCAAAACCCATGTGTGGGTGGCGACCAGAGTCAAGCATGAAGGGAGTCTCCTTTGTGGATGAGTGGACATGGTTGTTGTACTGGAACTCTGCAAGGGGCAGGAGGTCATCCCAGTTGTCCTGTCGTTCATTCACAAACAGATGGAGATACTGCTCCAGCTCTTGGTTGACACATTCTGTCTGTCCATCAGTCTGTGGATGGTATGCTGTGGAGGCAGCCACCTCAATACCCAGAAGTCTGTATAGCTTGCGAGTGAACTCGCTGACAAACTGTGTACCTCGGTCTGAAACCACACACACTGGAAACAAAATCAAGGTGTCCTGAGCCAGGAAATGCTTTGGAAATCCTCTGGAAAGCTATCATTTTAACATCATGTATGGACTTGTAACATGCTTGTTCTATTTAATATGGTCCAGATATGTTTCAAAGCCAGACATACATGGAAAAATTAAAATGTTCATAGCATGTATTCCATATTATCACTGGATTTGTTCAAAATATGGCCTCTTCCAGTGCATGCACAAAATATTCCATGATCATATGAAATGCATGCTATGAACATTTTAATTTTTCCATGTATTTCTGGATTTGAAACATATCTGGGCCATATTAAATAGAACAAGCATGTTACAAGTCCATACATGATGTTAACATGATAGCTTTCCAGAAGATGCCCCAAGCATTTCCTGGCTCAGGACACCTTGATTTGTTTCCAGTGATGGAGGGGAAGGCCTATAAGGGCAACCTCCGAGGCTAGTGGAATATCACACTATAGCCTGGCAGGTGGGAATCCAAAGGTATATAAGTGTACATGAAACTATATACATAGATACATACCTGGCAGGTGGGAATCCAAAGAGAAAAGCCTAGGGCTCCCACTGCCGAAGTAACTGCCTAATGAGGGAATAACTCCAAAATAACCAGCAGTATGATTACATATGCAAGAGCACATGCTCTTGCATACATGAGCATGCTGACTAATGGGTGCTTAAACGGCCCCAAGCACTGAGAAGAGAATAAGAAAGATAGGGAGCAGAGGAGGGGAAATGAGGAAGAATAGATAAAACTGATGGAAAAATAAAGGAATGTGGAGTCATAGGGATCTCTCAGGGGTTCCCCTTACATCACCTCCCTTCTAGAGTGTGACTTCCCGACACACTGACACCTACAGGAGGCACAAGTGGGATTTGATGAAAGGTGTCAAAATCTGCTACACGAATACGACGAGGGGCACCTGGGTGGAGGCGATGGAAGTCGGTAATAAGGTCTGGGGCTGCTAAATCTGCTTCAGGGATCCATTCGTTGTGCTCGTATCCATAGCCCTTGCACCTAACCTTATATTCGAGTCTTCCACGGCGAAGCTGACTGTCCAAGATCTGTTCAACCTTGTAGTGCTCATCTCCTCCTACAAGGACTGGGGGTGGAGGTGGTTAAGCCTTCCGACCAGGAATGGGATCTGGAGGGGCTGGGAGGAGTTTGACCACAGGGAAAACAGGGTGTAGGCGACTCATAGACTTGGGGAGTTGAAGACGGTAAGCATGGGAGCCAACCTTGTGTTCCACTAGGAAGGGGCCTAAGTTTCGGTGTGACAATTTCTTCAAAGGACGAGTGGTATTGATATTGCTTGCATCTAAGAAGACTTTGTCACTGGGAACGAAGGCAGGGGCTGGCTCTCAGCAGTGATTATAGTACGGAGCCATGTCTTCCTTGGCCTTTACTAGGGCAGCTCAGGCTTCAGACAGGGAGTCAGCCATTTGTTGCTTAAACTCGTTCACAGCCTCTTTCCTAGATGGTTGCTGGCGAGGTTCGAAGCCCATCCGTGGGTGGCGACCAGAGTCAAGCATGAAGGGAGTCTCTTTTGTGGATGAATGGATGTGGTTGTTGTACTGGAACTCTGCAAGGGGCAAGAGGTCGTCCCAGTCATCCTGTCATTCATTCACAAATAGACGTAGATATTGCTCGAGCTCTTGGTTGACACATTCTGTTTGTCCATCTGTTTGTGGGTGGTACGAAGTAGAGGCAGCTACCTCGATACCCAGAAGTCTGTACAACTCACGAGTGAACTCACTGACAAACTGTGTACCTCGGTCTGAAACCACACAGAAGGGAAGGTCATAGTGTCTCCAAACATGATCCCTAAGAGGTGAGAGGCTCCTAATGCCGTAATCGTAGTCGGGGTGGGATGAAGTGAGAACGTTTGGATAAGGAGTCTACAACAACCATCACAGCATCATACCCATGCGACTCAGGGAGTTCGACAATAAAGTCGACACTGACTGTCTCCCAATGCTGTTCAGGAACCTCTAAAGGGTGTAGTTCTCCAACAGGCAGCTGGCATCAAGCCTTGGTGCATAGGGAGAGGTCGCATGTCCTCATGTAGCTACCAATGTAGCGAGACATATGAGGCCACCAATAGTTCCAAGAGACAAGCTCCAGGGTCTTCCAGCGTCCAGCATGGCCAGCAATATGGGTGTCGTGATGTTGGGAGACAATTCAATGTCATAAGTCATGCTGATCAGGGACATATACCTTTCCACAGAACAGGAGTGTACCGTCTCTCTCATCCCACTCTGATGACCTCATGAACTTCCCTGTGATCTTGCAAAGCTCCTTGGCGGCGTGTGCAACTGACTCTTCAAGCTCTCCTTCCTTGGTGCTGCTGCGAATGTCCCTCAAGATGTTGTGCTCTTCACCTGTGAATTCCAGTCCTTCTAATGCGTGAATGACAAAGAGTTCTGGTTGGAGAAGTACCAAGTTATCATTGTCATTTGAGCCTGTACCATGATCAGATCAGCGAGAGAGTGCGTCCGACTTGCCCATTGTTTTGCCTGGGCGATGGTACAGATTGTAGTCGACCCGAGATAGGTAGAGTGACCAGTGAGCTTGGTGGTGGTTGAGCTTCTTAGATGTGCGAAAGTACTCAAGGTTTTTGTGGTCAGTCCAGATCTCAACACGGTGTCTTGCCCCCTCAAGGAAATGTCGCCACTCTTCGAGGGCACGGATGATGGCGAGCATTTCCTTGTCATGGATTTCGTAGTTGCGCTCCACTTGACTGAGACTCTTGGAGAGGAAGGCTATAGGGTGCCATTTGTTATCGCTTTTGGATTGCTGAGAGAAAACAGCCCCAGTTGCAAAGTCTGAGCTGTCTGCCTCAACGCGATATGGGAATGTGAGGATGGGTGCAGACGTTACCAATCTCTTTATTGTGTCAAAAGCGGCTTGTTGAGGTGGTCCCCATGTCCAAGGATTGTCCTTGCGAAGCAGGTCAAACATCGGATGAGCGTGGTGTGAGAACTTCTCAATGAAACGAAGGTAGAAGTTTGCAAAGCCAAGGAATGACTGCACCTCCTTCTTGTTGTTAGGGATTGGCCACTCAGCAACACCAGCAACCTTGATCGGATCCATCTTGGCTTTCCCATGCGAAAAAATGAGACCTAGGTATTCTATCTTGGTCTTGTCAAAGTCGCACTCATCAGGACATAAATAAAGCTTGTGTTCTCTGAGACGCTGGACCACCTTCCATACAACTTCATGGTGCTTCTGTAGATCCTCCGAAAAGATCAGGATGTCATCCAGGTAAATGCACATGACACCTTCAGCAATGAGGTCATGAAAGATGTTGTTCATCATGGTCTGAAAAGTGGCAGGGCTGTTAGTGAGGCCGAAAAACATCACTAAAGGTTCAAATAGTCCCCGATTTGTCCTGAATGCCACCTTCCACTCATCGCCCTCTTTGATCCTGACATTGTTAAAACCCCAGCGAACATCGAGCTTGGTAAAGTAGTGGGCCCCTCGTAGACTGTTCACGAGGTCTGAGATCAAAGGAAGAGGGTAAGGATTCTTGATAGTCATTGCATTTAACACCCAATAGTCTTGGACAAACCATAGGGTGCCATCCTTCTTTTTGACAAAAAACACTGGTGAAGCCATTGGTGACTTTGATGGTTGTATATGTCCGGTGCGTAGATTCTCCTCGAGGAACTTGTCCAGTTCAGCCTGTTCTCCTGGTGACAAGGGGTACACCTTAGGTGATGCTCGTGGGTTGGCTCCTGGTTCTAGTTCTATGGCATGGTCCCATGGCTTGCGTTCTGGAAGCTTGTCAAATGACTCCTTTGCAAAGATGTCTTCGTAGTCGGACAGGTAATCTGGAAGAGTGTCTGAAGGTTGGGAGTTACGCCAGGCTGCTTCTGCAAGTCGTTGAGACGTTGTTGAAGAAGCACGAATGAATTTGTCCTGGGGAGGGAGCATAGCGACTAGAATACGGTCACCCTCTTCTATAGCTTTGTCAGATGTGTCTTTGGCCGTTTCGGAATTGCCTCCATATTGTTGACTCAGGAGGAGTCCTTCTTCGACTATTGATCCACCTGAATCATGCATGAGAATAGAGCAAGGACCGATACGGCAGGTACGCAGTTGCAAGGCCTTCTGGTGTTCTTCCTTGATGATGTTGCGACACGTGTGGCAATGGGAAGGACAGCAAGTCATCCATACTTCTTGAGACTTCCAGTCAACTTCTTGGTTGTGGTCTCGAAGCCAGGTGTAGCCAAGGATCATATGTTGATGGCCTAGGCACGTAACAGCAAATACAGCTCTTTCGGAATGGTCTTTGTACCGCAGGATTAGATCAATGACCTCAGTGATAGATCCGGATTCATTGGGTGAGCCATCCACATTGTACACAGGAATAGGATGAGAGAGTGGTTGTGCTGTGAGACAGTTTTCTTGTACGAATCCCGAGTCAATAAACAGACCAGTAGCTCCAGAGTCAAGTAGGGTGCGAACTGACTTGATTTCCACTGTATCAGTGGTTTGGACCTCAACTGGGAGAGAGAGGGAGTTCAGGCCTGGGGTGGAGGCAACAACATACTGTGCAGGAAGATTTCATTCCCATTTTTTACGACGGAAGCGAGTAAGAGGTCGGGAAGGAGTTAAGGGTTGTGTGTCTAGCATTTCGATGTCCATCGCTGAAGAAGCAGGTTCTGAATCTGTATATTCATCGTTTACCTAATTATACAGCAATGGAGCAAAACGATTGGAAGTTGGCAGCAGGGGCACACTATTCACCTGCTGCGTGACACAAAATCCTCTTCTTCCTCTTCCTGAAGCTCTGGGCCATCTTCCTTGATAGGGCTTGTGACTCTAGGATCGGTGGATGACAGCAAGTGGACAATCCATTCGTCTTTCTCTTTGGTGGTCATGGTACGAACATCAAAGGCTTGGGGGCATTCTCGAACAAAGTGGCCTGGTTTTCCACACCTATGACAGACAAGAGAACTGGGTTGGTGACAGCAAGCAGCATCTACCTCCATTGCCACTGGTTGGACGCCCATAGTAACAATAGGTGGGGCTGCCTGAAGCTGTGGTGCCAATTCCGATTGGTGAGGTGACTGTGGATTTCTGTGGCTGACACCAACAGAGACGGCAGAGGGACGGGTGGAGGTATTCAGCATAGCACGTGAGGCACTTTGAAAGGCTTCATTGGCAGCATGTGCTTGTGAGATTGTCCTAGCCACTGAAAACCATTCGGAAAGGTCATCATCCAACAGGCGTCCATCAACCATATTAGCAATCCGGCTTTGGATAGAAGGGTCAAGACCGTGGTGGAATTTCATGACGAGGGATGCCTGTTCTCTGTATCCAGACTTCTCAACCAGCTCCTCAAACTCATCGATATAGTCATCAACGGTGCGGTGATTCTGATAATATTGACACGATTTGAGTTTGGTCCGGGCAGTAGTTTCTTCATGGGGAAGGAAGAATGTTGACTTGAATGCCTTCTCGAAAGATATCCAGGTAGAATGGGTAGGATGACCAGTTCTAGTTTCCATTTCAAAGATACGTGTGGCGAAGGATGAAGCACAACCAGATTTCATGAACGACAGGGCCCACAAGACTTTTGCGTGATCATTGGCAAAGTGAGTCGGGCACAGGGCAAGGTAGAGTTTGCAGGAGTTCAAGAAGGCTCATCCTTTTTCTCTGTCACCATTGAAGTCAGCAGGAGTGGCGGGAGTGGCACATTTTTGAGTAGTAGGGGGGGAGAGGGATGAGGTCATAAGGTTAACGACATCATGGTTCAAGGTGTGCACCTGGATATCTGTCTGTTGAACCTGTTGTGCCAGTAGTTCCTTCTGTTCTCTCTCAGCATGTAAGGCAACCTCCAGAACTGCGACACACTGGTGTAGCCCATTGTAAGCCACTTCGAAATCAAAGGGATTTGGGTCTTCTGGTATGGGTGTAGACATGGTAGAGGTAGATGGAGTATTAGAGAGTGTACCAGAGGAATCCTGAGCTGCTATACATCTGAAGATATCAATTCAGAGACAATGGCGACAGTGACTGGTCCAGTAAGTTGGCAGGCTTTTCTACTATAAGGGCAACCTCCGAGGCTAGTGGAATATCACACTATAGCCTGGCAGGTGGGAATCCAAAAGTATATAAGTGTACACGAAGCTACAAACATAGATACATACCTGGCAGGTGGGAATCCAAAGAGAAAAGCCTAGGGCTCCCACTGCCGAAGTAACTGCCTAATGAGGGAATAACTCCGAAATAACCAGCAGTATGATTACGTACACAAGAGCACACGCTCTTGAATACGTGAGCATGCTGACTAATGGGCGATTAAACGGCCCCAAGCACTGAGAATAGAATAAGAAAGATAGGGAGCAGAGGAGGGGAAATGAGGAAGAATAGATAAAACTGATGGAAAAATAAAGGAATGTGGAGTCATAGGGATCTCTCAGGGGTTCCCCTTACAAGGCCATGGTGTCTCCAAACATGATCCCTAAAGAGACGAGAGACTCCCAATGCTGTAATTGTGGTCAAGGTGGGGATGAAGTGAGAATGTTTGGATAAGGAATCCATGACCACCATCACTGCATTGTACCCATGTGAGTCAGGGAGTTCTACAATGAAGTCAACACTGACTGTCTCCCAGCACTGCTCAGGAACCTCCAGAGGGTGCAGTTCTCCAACAGGCAACTGACATTGAGCCTTGGTGCATAGGCATAGGTCACACACCTTTGTGTAGCTACCAATGTAGTGGGACATGTGAGGCCACCAATAGTTCTGAGAGACAAGTTCCAAGGTCTTCCAACATCCAGCATGGCCAGAAATGCGGGTGTCATGATGTTGGGAGACAATTTGATGTCATAAGTCATGCTGATTGGGGACATATACCTTTCCACAGAACAAAAGTGTACCATCCCTTTCACCCCACTCTGATGACTTGACAGACTTCCCAGTAGTCTTGCAAAGCTCCTTAGCAGCACATGCAACTGACTCCTCCAGCTCTCCCTCCTTGGTGCCATTGCGAATATCCCTCAGGATGTCACGTTCTTCACCTGTAAACTCCAGTCCTTCCAGTGCATGAATGACAAAGAGTTCTGGTTGGAGAAGCACCAAATTATCATTGTCTTTGGAGCCAGTGCCATGATCAGGTTGGCGTGAGAGTGCATCTGACTTGCCCATTGTCTTGCCAGGACAATGATACAGGTTGAAGTCAAACTGAGACAGATAAAGAGACCAGCGGGCTTGGCAAGGGTTGAGCTTTTTGGCTGTGCAGAAGTATTCGAGATTTTTGTGGTCTGTCCAGATCTCAATACTATGCCTCACCCCCTCAAGGAAGTGTCACCATTCTTCAAGGGCACGGATGATGGTGAGCATTTCCTTGTTATGGATTTCATAGTTGCGCTCAACCAGACCGAGACTCTTGGAGAATAAGGCTATGGGGTGCCATTTGTTATCGACTGTAGACTGAGGTAAGAGTTCCCAACGATAGACACGAATTGTTATATTTATACACTACCTGTAGACTAAGGTAAGAGCTACGAGAAATGTTAGCTACAAACCACATAATAGGACTAATAGTACTTACTTCCCAACAATAGACACGAATCATTGGGAAGGACTACACTACATTGAAAATACAAATACATATACTTGTTTCAGAATTTAGGGGACAAATGCACGGACCTTGCAGTAGACACCTAAACGTGCTTACTACTCAATGGTCGCCTTATTCCTACACTTCCCCTCAAGCGTTGTGTCTGCAAGGCCAAGGAGATTCAAAAGGTACGTGTGTTTTGATGGAGAAAGAATCTTCGTGAATATATCTGCTACCATTTCTTCTGTAGGCACAAACTTCAATGTGATAGTGTTATCTTCAATTTTGGATTTGATGAAATGGAACTTCGTATTGATATGTTTCATTTGTCGAATGGACTTTTGGTTATGCGCAAAGGAAATAGTGCCTTGGTTATCTTTGTAGATCGTAGTAGGGCTTTCCATGGTAAGTCCGAGTTCATTTAAGAATCTACACATCCAGAGTATTTCACATGTGACTTTGAATAAGGCTATGTACTCGGATTCCTGGATGAAAGAGCAATGACGGTTTGTTTCTTTGAAGACCACAAGATAACACTGTTACCTAGAAATATAGCGTATCCACCTATGGACTTTCTATCTCGTGGCTCTCCTGCAAAATCAGCATCGGAATAAGCATGTAAGTTCAAGTTTTCACTGCCTAGGCATAGTTTTTGACCACGTGTAGGGAAAAGGAATTGGAGGATATGTTTTGCTAAACTCCAGTGTGTTTCGCTTGGATTGGAAGAGTATTGAGCAAGTTTGTTTACAGCATGAGCGATATCGGGTCGTGATACTACCGCGGTAAACATTAGGCTACCTATTAGTTCACAATAAGGTAGGTTTTTAGATTCTTCCTTTTCCATTTCCGTATCTGACGGTAAAATATTTGCGAAGTTGATGCCAAGAGGTAAGGGGATTTCATCGACTTTGAATTCTGCATATTGAACTTCTTCACTAGATCTTCAATGTAATATTTATGCGATATGGAGATTGTGCTGGACTTATCATCACAATTAATTCCTGAGTCCTCTCTTCAATGTACCGCCCTTGTACTATCTGCTTGTTTTGGGGTATTTTACTAGTCCTCTCTTCAATGTACCGCCCTTGTACTATCTGCTTGTTTTGGGGTATTTTACTAACCATTTTTCTCCATGTTTTTTTGGGCATTGTTAAAACAGATTAAAAATAGGATGTTTCTACATGTGCTAAGTACTTCTATCTACCACTTTTACCACCTATGTGTCTCTGCTGGTGACGGCTGAGCTAGTTTAATAAATCGTGCTGTGACGTATTCGTGACAAATTCGTGACAAAATGTGACAAAATGTGACAAACAAGCTTGGCATCTTGTTCAAACACTTAGTCCGCTGGGTGTTTTGTCTCTCACTCCAATACACAAACAGTAAAAAATCAGGAAGATATATAACATTAACATTTAACACATTAGGTATTAATCTATCCATTGTTTAGTATTCTTCAAGAGTAATTGACAGCCCTAGGGAGGAATTGGTCAACAATTTCAAACTCCCGTCCCATCATAGTACACACGCTGCACAGCACTAGATAAAAATATAGGACCTAGCGAGTGCCACTACCGCGTATCTAGTGTATACCTGCACAGACCGCATAACAGGATGGTAAATACATTGCAGAAAGATACTTATTGTCATCAAGGACTGGCCAGAACCTAATTAATTAACTCCGGAAGGTGGTAGCGTGGTGACTGGCAGGCTATTTAGCATATTGACGAGGTAAAAGATGGTACGTCTATTGAGTGAATGACTGTTCAACTATGCTCCTTGAAATACTCCCAACTCTGAGGTAACCACGACAGGGATTCGAGGCCAGCTTCAATGTATTCTTTGTATATGTCCGTGCAATACTTTTTGAACAATTGCGGATTACTAGCAGGAAATTGCGCAACTTTGACAGCCGAACGCTGGGCAATTTCAAGCCACTGGATAAGCAGGTGGCTAAAAGGGCTAAACCCCTTGGAAAAGTGTCGTCTCTTTTGCAACCGAACCAATATTCCCTCTCTGTTCTGCAGCTCAGATAATTTGTGGGAACACATGGTAAAAAGAAGATGTTGCTCATGAGCATCCTTCAGTACACCCTTGGACTTCAAAATGCTGAGAACAGTCCATAGAAGCACCCAGATAAATGACTCCAGGTCATCAATTGCAGTGTGTAGTCCTTGAGTATTGGTTGACCATGCGTAGATAAGATCGCAGGACATGAAAGGAAGGGTTCCCTAAAGAGACGGCCTAAACGTCAAATGCAAAGGCATGTGGGTACTTTCACTTACTGAACGCCAGGTGGTCAAGTCTCACTGATCATCCTCCTAGCAAATGGCTTGATCTCCATCAGAAATAAAGCCGACACACTTCGTGAGCTCTTTGGTGATGGCAAAACTTCGACACAAACAACACTCAGCACAGGAAGCAGCAAATAATGGAGCACTTACTCATTGACAGGATTACAGTTTTCTTCCTGCATTAGCATAATATTCCCAATGCTGACATCACAATGCAACCACCCTGCTTTGAACATGACGTAGTGCCCTGGGAACGCGCACCAAGTCAGGGCATGAATGTAGAAATGGAGAGAAGGTCGCGCACCCAACATGGCATGGACTAATCCTTCTACCAGACATCGAGGGCTCAATGCACCCAGCAACAACGTGCCTTGTGTCTGAAGCAGGATTTGTTTACGTATTTGCCTTTCTGGCTTAACTTCTGCATCTCCTCCGACCTTGAATACATCCCAATAGACCGCATTGTCGGGAATTAGCTCAGCAGTACTCCCGAGTGGCCTGTCTGCATTTGTGATGCGATATGAGCAGAGAACCTTCAGAAGTCCAAACTCCAGCCCGAGGGGTTGAAATATACGTCCCTCGTCAGCATGGGATTCTACTGGCCAGGAATCCTTGAGTACAATTTGAGACGGGACCACAACGCCAACTAGCGAGTACCCAGGGTCAACAGACCACAGATTGCGATCGCAGGTGGCGGACCGCTGTTTTCTGATGCACATGCAGCATCAATGTCACGGTCCCATTCTGAAGATAATAATGGGTTATGAGACTGGTGCAATGCCAAAATTCTCACCATGCAAAGTTTGACTTCTCAGGAACACTGTAGGTTGAGAACTTGTAAGGAAGGGATCCGGCTCCTTTGGCGCAGACAAAGAATACAGAAGTGCGGGGTCTGGAGGGAGTGGCTGTTCGCCCAAAGATCCACTCTCTTGCATGGACATACGACCCACCAAAGAAGTCAGCGCGTCAGTTGGATGGGGTGAACATCGATGTTGGAGGCTTTGAATAGGGTAGCGGTGACATCGCGCATGCTTTGAGAGTGGCGCGAACTCAGGTGTTGCCAGTGGTTTTGGATCGGCCAGTTGCATTTGATCCTCTGTTTTTCAAAGCAATCAGCTCGGAAGTCCAATGTTCTCCAGTAGAAAAAGAGACTTGCCATCTATATCCACCGTATAGACACGCATTGCGTGTCCCCTAACACATCTGCGGTTGCAGAGGCCGTTGCCAATGGAGTAAAGCTTTCCGTGAGGGAGGCGAAACTGAGTGTTGGTGCGACTAGCATCAATTCCCGCGGAACGTGCACTGTTTAGCGAGTAAATCCCTACTATAGCCTTCACAAAGTCAATGAATCCATCTTGGGTAGAGAGAATGCAGGCCTTGGTAGCTATCAAACCAAATCTCCCATAAACTCCTAACCGCATCTCTTGGCACATGTGGTTGACGTGAATGGCGGTGATGAAATCTCTATTCTGCTGGAAAGCTAAGCAACAACGGGTGTAGGTGCTTGCCTGTGATATCATTTCGGGCCAGCGGCTCTTGACCTCAACGAATACTTCAACGTCTTTCCACAAAACCCTTTCATCGTTACGGAGTTTCCGGTGACAGCCGACTATATCAGGCTTCAGAGGCGAGTCCATATCAGCACCCTCAAGTACGGTGTGATCGTACACAGAGAAGCATAGGTGTTTGTGGAAGCTCGTCGGTATCTTCTCGCTTGAAAGGGAAAGGATCTTGTTTATGAACCATGCATATGACTTGTAGTGGTCTCTTTTGGCGGAGCTATTGGGCCAAGGTTTCATTCGATGGTGGTCATCGCCATCTGCGTATTGAAGGTGATCATAGCTGATCTACAGCGGTCGAGTCTGCAGGATAACGCATGTCCAGGAATGTGTCACTCTCGAATGTGGCGTGGTACAACTCCGCCTTCATCACCTCTTGCAATGAGCGCTGACTACGAGGGATAGAGTCATGGGACTTGTGTGGGTTCGAACTGAACAGAGTACTTAATGACGCAGAATTAGGAGTGGCCTTCGCTCCCGACCATGGAGTAGCAGGCATCTTTTGCGTTGTGAGGTGCAGCTAAGCTATTGTATGTGACTGTTTGTGCCAGACAACACACGTCACGTGATCTGGATCGCTCATCGACACCCTCATCTGGATCCATAGAGTACGCCAGACCAAGCAACCCAAACATTATGGGATGGGTGTCTTTGCGAAAAATAACCCTGGGATCACTGCGACCAGTGCTGAGCTTTGAATCGCTGTGCTACCATACCAACCTTTGCTGTGTTGCAATGTCAGATGTTTTCCCAGAGACATCGCTCAGTCTGTCATTCCAGGACCCCTGATTATGCCTATACATGCCTGATCCCATCACCCTTCAAAATGTCCAGATGATTTTCATCCAGATTTGCCCAAAAATGTCTGGACTGTTCATCATCTTGAATTTTGTATCAACATTTGTCTGGACTGGAGATGAGGCCTACTTGGAGCCAGTTTCTGGTCTGGAGTACCAAAATTAGTCAAGTGCAACAATGAGAGTGACAAATGTATATGCTAAGGAAAAACTACAAGAATTTGAACCCACACATCAAAACTACAATATGACCACACAAAACCACAAACCAAACCATAATACAACTCTACCATCAGTATGTCTGGATTGACATCAGACATATAGTCATCATGACACAGATGTCCGGACGGTGGATTAGCCCTCACGCAGGCTAGACCCCTGATTTGTCCGGATGAGCCTCAGGCGTAGAGGTCAAGATTGAGACTTTTGTGTCTGGACCGGCATCAAGCATGTATAGGCATAATCAGGGGTCCTGTCATTCCCATACGGCTCGGTCAAACTGCTATAACTCTGCTCTTTCCACGAACTGCTAACCCTGACACCGTTGATCTAGATGTTGATCTGGAGCCATGCTCCCCGGACTGTCGAATACCGCTCAAGGAGTCTTATACTACGTGGCATTCTCTCGAGTCTCTGCAGAACAGGCTGTACACGAAACTACAGGCCTTGTGGTCTTTTCATAGCATACCGGTCACAGAACCATCCATAATGTGACTGTACCGGCATAATGACATAGGTTCATTCCGACGCCCATATAAAGCAACTAGTGCGTATCTGCCCCATGGAAGATCTATTTACGGCTTGTGGACACGCTCCACGCACTACAGGTGGGAACATCGTTATGTGCAACGGACTCAACCACCTGCTGGACTCGACTGGATGGGGAGCTTGCGTGCATCCTCATTGCTCCCACCGATGATCACGTCAACCTCTGTCATCGTCGAGGAACTGTCGAACGTTTGAATGTAAGTCGGTTTATTCATCTTGAACGTTTGGCGACTTACCATACGGAAGTCAGGACCGATCTTCAATCGTCCTTAAGCTTAAGTGTAAGTCCACCCTTTGAGCCTCCCGCATTCCTGCTCAAGTCTTGCAGCCGATATTTAGCTCTGGCTCCCACTCCGGCTCTCCGGCTACCCTTCCGACTCTACATGCCCAAGCACGCCGTTCGTTCTACGTACTAAACCCTCACGAAGCCGGACACCTTAAAGTCACGGACGTTCTAGAGTATTGGCGCCTAAGCCAACCATTTCTGTCCGACGAACAGCCGCCCACCGTACTGTGAAACGCTCCCATCGTAAATCCGCTCCCATTACTTCTCTTGCACCGTGCTAATCCGTGTGATCTACCATCCAAACCACCGAGAAATGGAAACGCGGCGATTGCACACACGGATCGGTAACTCCCTGTCTTCTTTCCGTACTGTGCCCTACAAAGGGAGATAACACCCACACAATGTAGAATCCTTGTAAAGATACGTCTGACATAGGGCCACGCCCCAACAGACGTTAACCTAGGAAATTAAAAAACAAAAAAAAAAACTGTGCCCTACTCACACGTTCTCTGCGCCGTTCTCTGTATCCACCTTAAACGGGAATCCAGGTCTCCCTTGGCTATTCTGGGATGCACAGTCCCATTATGGTCTTTGTTCTGTGCTGACGATGCTTAGAGTCAACCGGGTATCGAAAGCTTATTGCCTTGGAATGACAGAATCCCCATGATACCGGTAGGGGAGTACGATGATATTTAACGAATCATTTGCAACACCGGATCCGGATCCGGAGGTATTCTACGACGTGCCATAACACGCACTTGAAGCTACCTAGACTGGTGATCTCTTTCACAAACGCGTGGGACTTTATCTAAAGCATAAGTACAGTTAGGGAATATCCTCTACAGCATAGCTAAACCCACGGCCTGAGCCGAATGCACGCGTGTTATTAGAATATCTATGATCTGTCTTCTTTATTAGGCTTCATTTCCGATTCTTTACCTTTCTCCTTCGTTGGCTTAGTATCGTTCTTACTTGCCTTCTTCGTTTTATCATCCTCAGTTTTCGACTCGCCTCCTTTCCTTTCCTCGAGTTCTGCACGACCGTTGGCAGCCTTGTTGTCCACCAGGGCATGTAGAGCAATCACGGCCCGTGCCAGACTGCTGAGATAAACAACCAAAAGTTGATCGTTGGTGTTTGAGCTGAAGCTCTTGGTCTTCACAGGGTCGTCCAAGTCGGGAAGAAGATTCAGTGTGTCCTGAAGATGATAGATAATTTGATGATTGACTGGTAATGAGCCGGACGAAACGGATTTCAGATAGTCCCGAATCTCCAAGAGTCGTGACTGAAGACCTCGTAAGGACGCCAGCTGATTGCCGATACGAGTAGAAAGTGTTGTTGTAGTAGAATCCTTGATATCTCGTAGCAAGTGTTCAACACCGATTTCTTCTGCTTCTTCCGCTTCAATGGCTGACGGAACATGTAGAAATGTTTTCCTTGTCTCTGACCCATCCTATATGATGCAATTAAGCCAAATACTAATGATTTGGCCAAGTTGCTTACATCTTTGATCTCCTCTACAGCAAAATACGCATCTGTTGGTATCCCAACGGCCTGCTGCCGAACGTCAACAATAACCATGACTGGTCGGGCAATATATCGCTTGAACAGGTCATTGATTTCCTGGTCTGACGCGCGGAGTTTAGGGCCCGAGTGGTACCAGCCAATCATTCTTTCACGGGCTACATGTGGTTAAAACTCGACCTCTTTGCATTGATAACTTATTCACCATTGACCTTCTTGAACATTTCCCACATTCCTTCGATATAGTTGTGGTCTAAGAACCATGTTTTCGGATCCTTCTCATCTTCTTCAAAGGGTATACCAAAGGAATTAGCTACATTGACGGTTTTGCCATTGTCCTGGCCGAGTAATACGCCTATAACGCGTTTGTTCGATGATCTTGCAGCTGAGCGAGCATGATGATCCGCAACTGAAAGAAGGACGAGCGGATGAACAACTTCCAAAAGGTTTATTAGATTATGAAACAAAAATATAAGGCGACTGGCCACATACCGACAGTCGTTCCAGCTAATGACGAGAGCTAAATCGTTTCGCGTGTCAGATGGCCCCCAAAAGAGTACATTGTGCTAGGAGAGAAAGACTCACCTGTTCTGCAGAGCTAGCGACCATAGTAATTTCAAGATGGAGAACGCGCGTACTGCTGAGTTTCAATTTACATGTAACTCACTCGCGTTACGCGTCAGTTGCCACACAGAACCCACCATGTCCAGGTCTTATGATAGAGGTGAAGTGTATCATGCTTTCAGTATCTGACAAGAAACTTAAATCTTGATACGCGTAAATGTAGCTCTCACTGTCTTCTCTCCAGATGGTCACTTATTTCAGGGGAGTTCGTCAATAACACACCGAACCGATTCTTACCTCCCTTGGCTTTAGGTCGAATATGCACTTGAAGCTGTCAGAAAAGGAACTTGTGCGGTGTGCAGCCAATTCATCTGTCTGTCCCATAAATGCGACGCTAATGTCTTTGCCAGGTTGGTGTCCGTGGCAAGGACGTAGTTGTCCTTGGTGTGGAGAAGAAATCAGTACTTCAATTACAAGACCCGCGAACTGTTCGCAAAGTAGTCATGTTGGATGACCATATCTGCCTTGCATTTGCTGGTAAGGACTGTTGCATACAAATAAATAGCTTTCATTGATTAGTCCCCAGGATTAACTGCAGACGGTCGTGTGCTCATTGACAAAGCACGAATAGAATGTCAGAGCCACCGCCTGACTGTGGAAGATCCAGTTTCTGTCGAGTACATCACTCGTCATATTGCTGGGATTCAACAGGTACGTAGTATAATGTGTCTATGTTCGTGCTTACCCTTGTGTTTAGCGATACACTCAATCTGGCGGTGTTCGACCCTTTGGAATATCTACGCTCATCGTGGGATTTGACCCACAAGATACTCGACCTCGACTATACCAGACCGAACCTAGTGGGATATATAGTGCATGGAAGGTACGATTATGTGGTTACTTGTTGTATTTTAACCTTGGTCCGTCATTTTAACTATTATTATCTCTCAGGCAAATGCTATTGGTCGTTCGTCCAAGACCGTTCGAGAATTCTTAGAGAAGAACCATAAAGACGATATGTCTCGAGATGACACAATTAAGCTAGCAATTAAAAGTTTACTCGAGGTTGTTCAAACTGGAGCGAAGAATATTGAGATCAGTGTAATGGAAAGCTATGGCAAGGTCACCGTAAGTCTATGAAAATCTTTCGAACTTTTTGTCACTGGAATTTGGCCAGAATCTTGACTTATCGCAAATCGAGGGAATCGTGCAAGAGATAGAACGAGAGAAGGAGCAAGGTTCGATATATATTCACATCGAGCATATGCCGCAATGTTCTATGCTTATTAAATATTTTTTAGAGGCGGAAAGGAAGCGATCGAGGTTGGCGGCAACTGCGGCAGGACAGGCAGCTATGGTGGCGGGACCAGGAGGGTTATCAGGAAGTGGAGAGGCTGCGCCAGGTGCAGGATCCGGTGTTCAGTAGTTTCTGTCAACTACATGTATAGCAAACATTATTATACACTTCCAGTCTAGAAATTAGGAATCCGTTTCTGATGTGTTACGTAAGAGACACGTCTTGTTCACTTTTTCAGAGTTGCTCGCGATGGACATAGTGGTGTCTCCAAAACATCTCATAGAACATGAGATTCTATCGGTCACTTCGTCCATGCGGAAGAACTCACGTTGGGCCTCACCAGCTCGCTTGCGTTCCGCTCGCGACACGGCTTTAGCAAGTAGCATGGGCTTACGTAGGGCAAACATCTCAGATTCAACAGGTAAAGGCCACGAACGCGAAGATGTTGATCTCATGGCAGGTTTTGAAGAACTCAAAAGAGAGGTCCGAGATGCAGAAAGTAAGTTGCTCTTGATGTCTGATTTCTTGCAATTCACATTTATTTGCTAGACGTCACAAAGTTTCCTCTAACGGTGCTCCTGGCTCCTTTTCTTGCTCTAATCCGATCCTCTCTCTCTACTGGACCCATCACCTCTGCAGCGCTTATGTCGTTGCACACTTTCTTTGCGTCTGGACTTATACAGCCTACTTCCGTTGACGTTGGTCCCGCGCTTGCCCGTTTAAGCAACACCATAGCAAACTGCAAGTTTGAGGCTAGTGATTCTGCAGGAGACGAGGTTGTACTTCTGCGAATAATGTCTGTCATCAAGGAATGTATGTGTGGCAGCGTGGGGACTATCCTTGGTGACATCGAGGTCTGTGAGATGCTGGAGACAGTGTTGACTGTATGTTGTCAAATGAGAGCCAGCGGTACTGTTGAATCTTATTTGAGCTTTACCTTTTCTACACCTTATGCAATTAATGACAGAGATTTTGCGACGGTCCGCCGAGTTACAGATGCATGCGTTAGTACGGCAGGTGTTTTCTCGCCTGAGGTCTTTAGACTCTCAGGAAGAAGAAAATAAGATGAAATCCTCAGATAAGGAGTTGTCGAGAGGAGATGTCAAGATGCTGGTTCAGCCAGCTCAATCTACCAGCAGTCTAGTATCGGATGAAACCGCGGTCTTTTTGGATGAAGCAACGCACACTTCACCCAAGAAAGTGGAGGAGAGTGTGATGCTGGAATCTATAGAGTCAACTCGGTCCCTTCAGTGTGCGTACACAACTCCTCTGCCGTCAATCTCAGGGCGCTGATGGCAACAGCTGTACTCCCATACGGCTTACCATCTATAATGGAGCTTCTTCGCGTTATGGTCAATTTGCTAAACCCTATGGATCAGCAGCATACCGATTCTACTCGTATAACATCACTTCGTGTCCTTAATACCGCTTTGGAGGTTTCTGGTACCAGTTTCGGGGAATACCCCTCCCTTTCCAGCATTATATTTGACCATGGCTGCAAATACCTTTTTCAATTGGCACGTTCGGAAAATCCCACCGTACTCTACCTGTCTCTTCGTGTTATTTCTACTCTCTTTGATACACTAAGACCGCATCTCAAGCTGCAACAAGAGTTGTTTCTTGCGTTCACTATGGATCGCCTCGCACCCCCAGTTCCGGCTGGCAAGCCCCAGTTGCAACTCTCTGCCGCCTCGCCTCGAGCTGGTTCGAGTCCTGCGTCATACCCTATCTCGCCCAATCTCAGTTCGCTGGAAGATATTGACTCAGAACTGGGATCTCAGACCCCACATTTACGAAGTACGGTCGCCCCAGCCCGAGGAGAAACGAGAGAGCTCATGTTGGAGATGTTGAGCTCACTGTCCAGTGCCCCGAGCTTTATGGTCGATCTTTGGTCAAATTATGACTCCGATTTTAACTGTGAAGATCTTTTCGAACGGCTCATTGGTTTTTTGACGCGGGTAAGGAGCACCATTCCACAACGTTAAAAGACATTCACGCATACCCCACAGGGTGTATATGTCTCACAGACATTGCCTGGAGTTGATCGTCAGCAGCAGTCGGCACAGTTACTATGTCTTGATCTTCTATTAGCCTTCATCAATCACATGACAATCCGAGCGGGTACGGTGCGTTGATATAATCCTATTGTCTGGCTTACACTTAACTTAAAATAGTCGAGTGAAGAATGGCCAACGGTGAACCATTATTGAAAATTATAGCGTGTATTTTCAGCTCATATGTTCTATAGGGTGCCCCTCTGCCGGAGGATTTACTGCGCAATAAGTCTCAGAAACGACTTATATTGATAGGAGCTTCCCGCTTCAACGCAAAGCCTAAAGACGGTATACAATTTTTCATCGAGAACGGTTTTGTTTCAAAGCAGGAAAATGACGTATCCGAGGCCCAAAGCCTCGCTCGATTCCTGAAAAAATGCCCCCGATTGGATAAGAAACTCCTGGGAGACTTCCTTTCACGCCCTGACAATCGCGAGGTTCTCGATGCTTTCATCAGATTATTTGATTTCAAACAAGTCAGCGGTACCGTGACAATGCATGTGAGACTAACTGACCCGTTTCCACTCATTGTAGAAAACCATCGCTGATGCTATGCGGGACCTTCTTGAGGCTTTCCGGTTACCGGGAGAATCCCAACAAATAGAACGTATTACGGAAACGTTCGCGAAGTGCTATTTCGCCGCAGAGCCAGGTCCGTCTTGCTTTGCGCCAGGTCAAACGCAGCTAAGTGTGACCACCTATAGAGGGTATCAAGTCAGAAGACGCGGTATTTGTGTTGGCATACTCGGTTATTTTGCTTAATACAGATTTGCATAACCCTCAAGTTCGGGTGAGCCTTTTCATCCGTTTATGTTTTAAGGAAACCTAAGTTCTCCTGTGGTTTTAAGAAACGCATGACATTCGATGACTACCAACGTAATCTTAAAGGCGTCAATGCAGGAACAAATTTTGATCCAATCTACTTGGTGCGTGTCGTATCTCTCTTGTTGGTTGGCGCCAGCTCTCAATTATTTTTATTTATTTTTCATTTAGAAAGCTGTCTACGACTCGATAGGAAAACGTGAGATTGTTCTGCCAGAAGAACATACTGGCCAAGTGGGGTTTGATCACGCCTGGAAGGAATTATTGCAGCGAACACGCAATGCAGGTTTGCTCGCGAATTTTGCCATCTTCCGAGTCAAATCCTAATCGAACATTCTAGGCATGTTTGTCATGTGCAATACCTCTCTTTTCGACAGAACAATGTTCACGTTGGTTTGGAAGCCTTTGATAAGCGCAATTGCTTTCGCTTTCACTACGTTCGAGGATGACTATGTTATCCAGCGAGCAATTGCTGGATTTCGACAATGCGCAACACTAGCCGGTGTATTTCAATTACCGAATGTATTTGATTACATCGTGCAGTCTTTATCTCACGTCACGACCCTGCTCTCTGACCCGGGCTTTATCACTGTCTCAAACCATCCCGTTGTTGAAGTCGAAGGCCGGGGGGTCACTGTGTCATCCCTATCTGTGAACTTTGGAAACAACATAAGGGCCCAACTCGCTGCCGTGGTTCTATTCACCATCGCCAATGGTAACGGAAATGCTATCCGGGAAGGCTGGGTTCAGGTGAAATCTTTGATGCATCATCGTAATTCCTAACTACTAAGACGGTGCTGGACTAGATTTTTGAAATGTTCGAGACCTTATTCCTGCATGCTCTGCTCCCCATTCGTATGCTCCAAATGGAAGATTTTTTGGGCGGCGTGTCCATGATTCCTCTTCAAGGAAGTCAGCTGTCACCACATCCCATAGCTCGTGGGGATGGTGGCTTATTGTCCGCTTTATCATCATACCTTCTTACACCATATAGCTCAAGCTCAGAGCCATCCATCCCAGAGGCTACGGAGAGCCAGGTGGAAAGCACGCTTTGCACAATAGATTGCATAACAGCGTGCAAGCTCGACGAACTGTACAGTCAAATTGTGTAGGTATGGCTTTTTTTGCTACCCTACCTGGCTCAGACTTGCATGTTGTAGAGATTTGGATCTAAGCTCTTTGATAGCTGCTCTACGTGCTCTGCACATGGTCGCAGACCGTAGGGCTGCAGGTCGCCTTGCAGCGTTGTCCGCTCAGGGACCCGACGATGGTGTTTTGGATGTTCCGTTGCCATACGACCCTGCATCTGTGTTTTTGCTGGAGATGATGGTCAGCATAGCCTGCCAGACACCTCAGCACATAGAGGACGTTTGGTATGTATTCAAAAACATCTTATCTGAGTAAATGTTAATTGGAAGGCTTAGGCCCGTAGTGTTTGAATATTTGTCCACTTTATTATCTTCCGCGGCTCGCTATAGCATGCTATTGATAGAAAGGGCTGTGGTGGGACTTCTTCGTCTATGTCTCATCGTTGCGGAAAAGGTTCTTCTTTATGCATTGTCGCATTTCCTTGAGGAACTAAAAAATCGGTAGTCTTCGATGCGAGACCAGTTGTACGTGGCGCTCGATGCGCTAGGCGGATTACCACCACCAGTGCTTAATGCTGTCGCTGAGCAAGTTGTGGCTGGCCTTGTCATGGTTGTACAGCGCTATCGTGATATCATCAGGTATGTTTAATATGCATCACCTAATGCGAACTTGGGAGGATGAACTCGTGATGTACTCTTTGCAGTTCTCAGACTGAATGGGCTCTTATCTTCTCCCTTATACGACGAACTATTCCTCACTCGGGAGCCAGCAAGCTAGCCTTCGATATGGTTCAAACATTAGCGACAGATGTTCCAGAAGGATCAGTCACTAGTGATAACTTCGCAGGACTCGTCGCTGTTCTTAATGATTTTGCCTCAGCCGCGGGTGCTATAGTCGAGGGACAAAGACGGAAGAATAAGCGTGATGCGGCTGTTGCTTCGTGAGTCCTTGAAGGCCATGTTAGCAACTATGCTCATCTAGAATATATGCGTAGTGAATCTGTCGTGGAACGAGGACTCAAGGCCATTGAACTCACCTCAGAATTGAAACGATTCGTCCCAAGGCTTTTGGAAACAGCTCCTGTTCCTCCAAACCACGGTATGGTGTCAGTTTCATTGGTCTCGCAGCTGTACTCATGGGGTCCCCATAGCATGGAGATCGTATAGCCTTCCTTTATTGGTTTCTCTTGGACACCAATCTTCCAGTGCGAGCCGTGACATACGTCATAGTGCTATGTCCCAGCTGCAGAGGATCCTTCTAGGACCATACATCACAACCAATGACAATGGCCATGCGCAAGTGGACGAGATGTTCAATCGGATTGTTTTCCCGCTTTTGGATGATCTACTAAAACCCGACGTTTTCCTCCGTGATCCCCAAGGTATGCCAGAAACCCGCTTACGAGCGTCCGCATTACTTTGCAAAGTATTTCTGCATTTTGAGATGCGCCTCTCGAAGAGTAAATCAGACATCAGGGTACTCTGGATACAAATCCTAGATCTTCTTGATAGGCTTATGAACATCGATCAACGAGACCAGCTTGTGAGTAACTCTATCTTCGTGACTGCGTCGGAAGGTATGCCGATACTTATTTCGCAGTACGAGGCAGTTCCGGAATCGCTCAAGAATGTTCTGCTGGTCATGAACGCTTCCGAGATATTAATACCCCCATCCGACCCGGATCTTCGTGACGAGAGACAAAAGTCAATGTGGGCGGCGACCCAGGAACGCATTGACAGATTCATACCTGGCTTCTTGGGGGATGTAATCCCTTCAGCATCAGGGCAGAGTTCCAAATAGGTTCTAGAAGAGACCCATATATCCACGTATGATAGTGTACACCGATGTAACGAGATTACAAGTAAGTTATGAGACGTGCAATTTATGCAATGATGGGAAGAACAAATCGAATGAACTCTATGCAAGATGATGATAATGCAGAGGGAGACACCTCAAATAGAATAGAGTCACGGAAGAAAACTAGAAATGATCGGGCGGTACAGTGGGGGGTATAAGTGGCAGAACTTTCCAATCGGCCGTACGTGTAAAGATAGTGTTTCCAACCCAGTTTAATGTGACACCTCCACCTGGGAACTGTCAAGTTACGCTGTTGAGCCTATGGAGTCCCAATTTTCATGCTAGACTTACTTGTAGGAAAAGGAATACGGCGCAAATGGATAAGACGGTGCCTAGATAGAGTTCTTAAGAGTAATGATCGTACAAGCACATCGAATCATTTACCAGAGTCCAAGGCAGCTGACAAAACCTGCGATCGAGATATATGAGGACATGGCGCAGAAAATGAATAAGGAACTGACATAGTTGAATTTGGACCACCAAGCGAAATGACGTGTGCGAACAACATATTGAAACACAAACCCAACCGCGAACCACGACGAATAATTGATACCCGTGGCTGGTCAGCATGGATAAGAAGATGCCCAGCAGATACCAGACGAACGTACGTACCCGGGGGGATAAACGATGGGCCGTTGAGCAAAACCGGCATGCTTATGAGCGGCAGTCTAGAGTCAGGAAACCTTCGTCGCCAGAACCAGAAAGGTATTGGAATAAAAGCGCCGAAGAGAAACGCGAACAATTCTGGACCGTAGAGTGAAGTCCTTCCGAATTGTCGTGACGGACCAATAAGACCCCTATCCAAAGGAGTCTGTCAGCGTTGGGTCAGAAAGTGAAAGATATACTTACCACACAGCACTGGCAGTGAAGAAAACCTATAGCAAGACGTGTTAATATTTCTCGTGTATCCTAGTCAGTTGTTTCACACCTCGTTGTGTGGGCACGTCAGTAAATCCTTCTGGTTTGGCGAACAAAGATCCTGGATATTGGCAAACAGCCACTCCTTTACGCCTACTTGAACAAAACCTGCCAAAGTTGTCGAAGCTAACTGAACTGAACCGAGATCGAGTTGACATCTCGACAATACTACATCACCACGGACCTATGAAGCTAGCGCGAGGCGGCGTTTTAATATAATGCCCTAACTTAAGGTCTTGAACAAAAGACAACGCTTCGGATAGAGCCTGAACGGAATATGCTTTGAAAACCTGTGGAGTGCAAGTTAAGACTTAAAATGATGAATTCTAGTAAAAGGAAATGGCACCATGCTTCAATGGACAATGACAGGATATTGTTTAGCTTTTAGGTGTCAATAAGTCAATGTGCGTTTGTCTTACTTTGCCAGTGGATTTCCCGGAAGCAAGGTTCCTACATTCGCAAGTTAGATGCAAAACCATGAGGGCAAGTAGTACTGGCCCAGTACCTGGAATGACTTCTCCTAGCAGGTTGATTGAGATCTAGGTGAGCGACAGATTAATGATGCACATAATATTTCGTAAGCTTAAATTACCGATTGACCAGTAACCGCATAAATAAATCCTGAAGGCAAGATATAAATGACCGGCAAAAGGATGGCTAGCAGGAGGGCCCAGACAGGTACCCCTGTTGGCCAGATCTACGCACGAGAATCAGCGGTCGACTAAAGCAGAAAGGGCTAGATCATGTTTAACCTTCACCGCAAGAATAGCCAATGAAAAAAAGAACGCCAAACACGTGGCATACCACCAATCAGGAACTGCGAATATTCATATCAAGGTCGGATGAGAATAGATCCTGCAACACCTACCTTCTGGGTAATTTCGCATTAACTTGGCATGTATGTCATCTTCCTCTACCCGCACGCGCATGATTCCATCCACAATGGTGCGTCCATGGTATAGGACAGTGTGCACGATTACGCACGTAGAGAGAGCAAATGCAAGAAGGTACGTAATAATATACGTAGCGGGTAGGTAAAGCGGCGAGTAAGCGTCATACGCGGTGAGATTGAACGTATGCTGGTCAGTGGCCATAACCCGCGTGATATTGTACACATGACCAGTGTTATCGAAGGGGCTATTCGATGCCATGGGAAGATGTGCAAGCTTCCAAACCTGACAAACTGGTTAAGATCTCACCGAGATGATGAAAACACATGTAAACCAACGTTTGCATAATATAGAACCGGGGCAACGACCTAGTACGTGAGGGATAAGCGGCAATACTCGGTAAAAGAACAAGGTTGCTCGCCCAATAAAAAAATATAAAACCAAAAATAACATGAACTTGAGCCCACCAAGGAACCATGAGGGGACTGTTGATGAAACTGATTTGACTCCAATCGAAAGTTAAGATACCAAGACCAAGACCGGAGCGCACGCCAAAAAGTTGATTGACAATAATGTTATTAGGTGCCATCCAACAAACATAGCTGAACATCGAGAGGGCTTGAAACAGGAAACCTGCATACATCACTGCTATTAGCCGAAAGGCACAACTTCGAATGTGATATGACGCACCTGGGATAAAATAATAGAAAAACGCAGCAGCGGTTGCAATCATAAAAAACTTGTAACGTGAAATCCCTCCGCTCTGACTGTCCTCTTCCGCATGGAGGGTATTTAGTAGAGTGCACGCGACGAGATTCTGTGGCCAAACCATGCTCGCAGGCCAGACAAGGAACCGTCGAGCAAGACCGGCAAGACCAAATCCTGTCAACTGTGTCGCGAGCACCAGTGTGAGATTGAAGCTAACACATAGTGAGACTTCGTAGATCTTGAAAATGACCGCATATATGCGGATAATGAAATGCTTGCGTACCCAAAGCCAAGTTTTACACCGTAGAATAACTCTGACACTACAATGGTGTTCATAGCATATGCCGGGTTTACGGATACGTTTGCCATCAGGAATACACAGACATGCTGTGGGGGAGATAAAAACAGAACGAACAGGTTCGAGGAGCCGAGAACACGTACTTCTTTGATGTTCCATGGTCCAGGATTGAAGCTAATTTCATGAGATCCTAGCCAGGGAGGAAGTCTATACCTAGTGATGGGGAGAACGTATGCTGCAATCTTTCCCATTGGGTAGGCAATTAAAAGGAGCAGGAGCGGGACGATGGTCGGTGCAGGAAAGCGAAAGTTGAAGAATGTATTTAGGCCGGCAGAAAGTGCGCAGAGTGTCAGACCAATCGACCACATTCGAAATGTCAATACAGGCATAGATGGCTCGTCGATGTTAGATACGCTAGCCCGCACCTCCGGAAATGGGGCTTTCAAGTAACGTTAGCTGGGATGATGAAAGAAACAGCTATTGCTTACAGTCTTCTGTCGAATCTGGCAAAACCACACCCATATCACATCTGCGGCTCCATGCTTTAGATGACTGTTGCGCTAGCGGAAGAATACGTACTCCTTAGACCCGTTCCTGCTCTCAATCTCGTCAAAATCGAACCCCAAAACACTTTCCCTCGCCTCCATCACTGCTTCATCTTTTTCTCCATCAAACGAGACCTTCCTAAAGCCGGGTTTCTTGAAAACACTATTTACGTCGCTATTAGTCTTGCGGTGGCCACCCCTACTCGAAAGACGAGAACTTGAGTATCGCTCCGTCTCTGAATAGTACCCCACCGCATCTTTTTGTCTGGCTGCATTGAAATGGTCGATTGGGTGATCACAGTAAGTTTGCGAGGTAAGACGGCTGGGACCCGCCAGAGCAGATATTAAGGGCACAGGTGACTCTACCAGTGTATGGGCATCTTCGGAGCGAGGAGAAGGGGGGGCGTATGGGGGGGATGGTGATTGTAGCGCAAAATGACGTCCTTGAATGGGGAACTGCTCAGCAACAGTCGGTGGGCGAAATGCAAAAACGCCTTCAGTATCGCTCGATGTATCCGAGTCACTTTGAGAATGGGCATCCTGCGCCTCTGGGAGCCCCTGTCCATCTACGCTACCCACAAGCTGTCGGTGTTTACTTTTGGGATTAGGTGGACGTGAACGAGAATGTGCCCGCTGCCCAACGAAAGCATCATTGGCGACATCCAAATCAGGTGTATACTGACGAGAGGAGGGGCACGAACGATGAGGGGGTCGAGCTGAGGTATGCATGGAGTAGAGAGACCGGTCAGAAGAAGATCTCCGGGCAGAAGAGATGTGGCGCGCGCGTCAAAGGAACCGTGATTCTAATACGGCTCTATCATGACTTCCAATAACGGTAGAATCCGATCAACATCAGTGACAAGCCCAGCAGGCTGCAGGAGCAGGAGTTATGTAAGGGTACGTAGTGGCTCCTGCTGGCTCCTGCAACCATCCGCTGAGCATGTCTGAACTGGAATTTCACGAACTTCCCTTTTATGGGATGAGTAGAAGTGATCGATCAGAAGATCGTTCCTGGGCTGAGCTTACAGAAGCATGGATGATGGCCATAATAAGTAATGTCTAATTCTCGTCCAAGTACTACACAGCAGAGTATGGGCCGCTTCCAAGTTTGCTTGAATGTTACACAACAAATAATAAAAGAAGACTTAGAAGAACTTCATCTTGGATAATCTGGCACGGCTCCATAATCCCACCAAGATTGCCTGACCATATTTGTTGGCATATAGTACATTTGGGCATGATGGAAACTCACCAGTGGTGCAATGGCATACCCAAAGATACGTGTCACCTGGGACGTATGACCCATCATCCAGGTCGAAAATCCTCCACCAATGGATGCTGTAATTAGGAAGAATGGGAACAGCATGTAGCCAGATAGGCTGATAATATATGTCAGAGTAGAGTAAATTGGAAATATAGATAGCGACGCACCGATGATATTTCCAAACACTTTTGGCTTTGGCTCCTCCGCCAAATGCCGCACCACCGAACCACACACTCCCTGCACCAAGCGCCATTTGAATAAACTTGGTCACAACGTGCATCAATCACCATGAAAACCATCTATCAAAGTACAGTGCTCACCATCCATGCAATGGCGATTATTCCGAACGTCCCGTGCCAACTTGTGAAGTGCGGATACTCATTGACTGTCTTGTTCCAAATGATTATGAGCGTTCCCACAGCGATACAGGGGAAACCAAATCCAAGGATGATGATTTGATGTCTGGAGAGTCCAGCTTGCTTTGTTCGAGGTTGTGAGGTGGGCTGAAGTGTCAATATACCTGAATAACGAAACATGAACTCGCATATATGAACTAAGGAAGTATGACAACAGACCAAACACGAAGGTGGCAATGGCAAGAGTCTGCAGGGGTGGGTGATAAGCAAAAAATCCAAGGCTCTTCGGATTATTCCCAAGGATTGCGGCCCATGTTAGTACAACGAGAAGCTGCGGAAGAACAACGTTAACGGCAATCCTCATTGTGTCCAAAGAGACTCACTGTGGCGCCTGCAACCACTAGGCCTAACCCAAGTGTATCCCCTTTACGCCCCTCTGCTTTTGAAATCTGCATGGGGTTGGGGTCTGTTGGCGTTGCTAACTCCACTTCACTGTCTTGTGCAGCAGCTTGACTTGCGAGACCCATATGCGAATTTTGGTCTTCGTATACAAGCTCTGGATCGTCGCTATATGATAAGCCTGTGTGTTCTACGTTCGCGGAGAGGAGGCCTTCAGTCTCAGGACCCTGGGAGCGAGCCAAGTCCGCCATCGTGAAGACGCCGGTTTATAACCACCAAAGGCAGTGAATATAACGTGAGAGGCACAGGGATGTGGAATAGACGCGAGCGGGTTGGTAGGAGCGGCGTGAGTCCAATATCAGGAAAGGGTAAGTGACGATGATGGTGAGAGTCTCGGTGGGACGCGCACCTGCTGGACCTGTCTTCGAAAAGCCATGTCTAAAAAGGTTTAAGAGCTTGAGGATTGACGTCGAGGATCGTGCCAATTAGTCTTACGCCATTCAAAGTCGTCGTTCATAGCCATGACACAAAGAGGCGCCCACTGTCGACAGAAAGGCTGTGAGCGCTTGAGCCCTGACTGTTATTCCACGAAGCCTGCAACCCCGAAGAATCGTGGCCCAATGGTCCTCTCCTCATTGACACACATGTACTGCCGACGCTGCACATCACCGTTCGCCGTGCAATCCAACACTAAGTACCTTTAGAGCCATACGGCCCATGCGTAAATGTTGCCTGTATGCACATGCGTCGGCGATGTTATACAACTCTAGTTTGACACCGGTCTATAAGTGTGAGACCCCGCGCCAACTGTCATACTTAGCTGGTAAGCCTGTGTCACCCAAGCTTGGGCGACATTTCGCTGGTTCATGTCAAGGTACGAGGATTTTTGTCTGTTCCTCCTCCCACACCATTGTATATGACGGTAGACCATTCGCGTGGAAGGTAAGACCATTGCCTCACGTGTGGCATGATATTTTCGAAAGAAAACTCGTATACAGCTAATTACACCCATCAAGACGTGCTTATCGTTGGAATCTCTCCTAACCGTAATTTGGCAGCCGCAAATGGCGCAAGAGTGACGTCGAACGAATCACCCAGGCACGAATTGGGACTTGGAGGCGGAGGCGCTGCAGCATTATTCACAATTTCCCATTCAATGTTGCATGCCTTCGCAGTAAGTGTCACGGGCTGCGCGCCAGGTGCCCAGGCGTAATAAGGCATGGTCGACGTCTCTGCAGATTTATCCTTCACGATGAGAGTGGTCGGGTCAATAGCAATACGCCAGTCCATGGTTGGCAACAGCGTGTGATCACGATCTTGGTATATGAAAGGTGTCGTATAATTGGGCGTAATGGCGGGGAATAGCGCTTCGGTGTCGCTTAAAGCTTGAGGGTTCCTTAAACAAAACATGTGTTAGTGCAAATTATCACAGGCACAAATACCGTGAATATTTTACCTCCAAGATAATGTTGTTGTATCATTGTGAGATATTTCAACCGCATAATTGAGGGGACCTCGATTTATGACGACGGAGCCACTCGAGAGTGTCTCGACCAGCAGAGGCATGTCAAGTGTCACTTGGAATTTCGTTATACCCGGCTCAATCTAAGGCATAACTTTAGCTTGTAAGCCTGTATTTATATCCCCCCCCTCTTACCTGAACGGTGTGCATAGAGGTAGATGCATCCGCGTTGAGTGTGACTGGGCGTGAATTGGTGAGAGCAATAGTGGTTTGATTGCTGCCCTGAGCCCACGAGGGTACGCGTATGCTGAATGCAAATGATTTAGAAGCCGAGATCGTATATTTAAGAGTGGATCCGAAGGGATAAAGGGTATCCACGGTTACTGAACACAGGGGAAAGGGGATGAGTGGTAGCCACGAGATAAACATAAATCAAAAGTTTACAAACCGGTGACTTCATTATCATTTGCGAGTGTCGTGGAAAGCTCAGCAGGGCCCAAAAAGACATGCATGAGTGTCTCGGAAGCGTGATCAGAAAGGAACGAATGTGACCAGAATTTGGGATATCCTTGGGGAAAGTTGACCTAGAAAAAGGATGGAGGCGATGTGAGCGATTACTCCATCACAAATTAAAAGAGCCTACTGTGCAGCATGGATAATTTCTGAACATTATCTCATAAGCACATAGGTAAGGTCCAAGTATGCAGAAAAGACTCACGGCTCTAATCCGAATACATTCGAATAGCCGCTATTGTCGCCCCAAGGGAAGTCAGGAGTCATGTTCTTAGCCCAGATCTGGTTTACTGAACAAGAATCAGACTATCAATGGCTATGCACACCATAGAAAATCTGAACTCCTGGTTTACTGACCTTGTTGATCATACTGACGTGCTAGGGTGTACGAACTCTAGTTAGAATTCAAGAGTAGAAATTCGCTTTTTGTACTCACCCCACCAGTCGGGCATAATCGCAGATGGCAATGCGTTATAAGCTTAAGAAGGAAATGAGCATTGATAAGCCGATTGAACTAATCAGTACGCTCACCGAGTTTTTCTACTCTGTCAGCGATGCTGTTGTTTCCAAATGACTGATATATGGTCGCAAGAGAGAACATTTGCTCGCTAAGAAAATTATGTAGCCGAAAATTGCGAAAGATCTGACGATGAGCACGTACACTATGTCACAGGTTTCTGTCCTGGAAGTCAATGGAAACGGTCATCGTTTTATCCGAAATAAACAGAATATATTATTACCCCCGGGACGGGTCCAAACCTGCAAGATGCTCGTCTGCGGCAAATGTACCTGCAAATAGGCACATGTCAGCTACAATTAAAATCGAATTATTCTCCAATCCTACCTGATGCTCGACCATGATAAGTGTAGAGAAGATCGAGACGTTCGAAGGTACTCTGAATGTCGCTTTCATCGTGCGTAAAGCGATAAGAAAGAGCTTCAGATTTGAGAGCTTGGAGGTGAGTAGTGTTAGGATGCTGTCATTCCCATATACATTGACTTGCAGCTTACCTTCAGCAATATTTACGCCATGACTTGGAGTAAAGGAGCATGAATTGGGATAGACTTCAACAAAGGATTGCACCTACTTTTGCATAGTGAAATCAGTGACCGCTTCCTTAGGGAAGGCTGCCTCTGTAAACCAGTCATTCTTCCTGCGGAAATTATAAAGTTCGTGTGACTTGAAATTGCAGTGCGCGTTCAAGAAACATACCAATCAAAGCCGGACTGCTTAACGAGTTGCATGGTTTCGATTAACACATTTTCTTGACCTAAATTATAAGTAAGAACATTATTAAGCTATTTAGAGTAAAGCTGACCTTGAGGGTAATTGTCGTATAGCCATTGAAGAGAATACACAAGCTTCGAAACGGTACAAGACTCTCTATGAGTACATTTCAGCTTCGGAATTACTCAGCATACCTCCTCCCAGCGAACGTTTTGGTAGTCAAATTGAAAGCCCATAGATGCATTTCCTTCCTGGCCATTGAGCCAAATGTCGTGAGCAAGGGTGGCGAATCGATGCATTGCGTTGACGATCCTGTCAGATTCCTCTGGCGCAGCTTCGGCATATTGCTTCACAATGGGGTTCAGTGACCTGCGGCACGGGGCTATTAGAAATAGTACTTACAATGAGCCCAAAGAGTACTAGATAACGTGGCCATACAACACGAGGGATAGTAGAGTTGGTCGGTAACTCGGGCCCAATCCAGCCATCGCCTTGTTGATGGTCTAGGATGTAGTCAAGGAATGACTTGGCTTGGCCCATGAGGCGCTGATCCTGGAGCTGGAAGGCGACAGAGACTATGCCATTACTGAGAGACGGAAAACAATGTGAGTCAACCCATTAAACGACATAGGGGCTCGGACAGATGATTTGAGATAACTCACAACCAATATGGAGCAGCCTCGTGCATTTCACTATACTCAATCGGACCTCCAGTCCATATGGAACCTGCGACGCTGATATGAAAGCCATAAGTACTACCCTTTATATTGATTTTTGGGGACCCAACTAGCTGTAAAACTCTTGTATGTGTCCGGCTAATCCATCTGCTTGTACATGTGCTTGGTCAAGGGCCCACCCATAAGGCTTCACAACACCAGCAGGGAGACGTTTGTACAACTGAGGCAGCACTGAAAAACGTTATCGAGGTCAATAGTACACCGTTGGAAACATATATTTTTATAAACTCACAGGTCACATTTCCAGCTGTTGTAGGAAGGGCACAGGTACTCAGTAGCCCCAATGCCGTTCCAAGCGATAGAAAGGCACGCTGTTAGACCAAAAAAAAAATTAGCGGTATACTTTTGTGGAAGAAGAGACAAAGGAATGAGCAACGAAATGAGATGTATCATGTACCATTGAGTCCTGAACAGTTATAAAATATGAAAAGTTTGCAAGTGGGACTCAAGTGTTTAGAAACCATATGAGGTTATATTTCAGCCCATTTTAAAGCTCCATGATCCTGAAAAGCTTCTGGTCACAATGACGGGTGGTGGACATAAAGATACGGCCCGTTGGTCGGGGCGTGCAATAGTGCATATCAAGCGCGTGATCAGGTGATGCGTCACGTGACTAGGAAAGAGCGCGTTTAACACTCGAATCGAATGCTCCACATAGAATACATCCGTCTGTTGCAGAAAGTGAGAATCGATGGAGAGAGTATCCTGGTGAATAGAAGCTCTAAGGTGTGTCCTAGTGAGTGTTGTGGGCCGACCGGACCTCAGCGCTACCAAAACAGTAGGTCAACGGAGCCTAGACGAGAAGCACGATTTGATTAAGCCGGAGAGCTAGTCATAGTCTAATCATGCTTTCCCTCCCTGGCCCAACGCCTATCCACTCTACCTTAATTCCGATGAAATCCTCTATGAAGCCTAAGTATTTCTTGCATTCGGTAGGGAGACCTTCCCAGGAGGTTACTTGCCCTATGCTTTTCTTCCAACCAGGCAACGTCACGTACTCTACCGAAACACGCGACAAGACATCTAGGTCAGCTGCTCATGCCGGCTCAGTAGTCTATCGGCAACATATTGGATTAAACCACTAGCGCACCAGGGAATCCATCAATCTGTTTGTCATTGATCCTATATGCTACAGCGACCTTGATTTCTTCCAGAGAATCCATTACATCAAGCTTGGTAATATTTATAGAATCGTAGCCGTTGATGAGACATGAGTGCTTGAGAACAACCAAGTCGAGCCAACCACAACGCCTTCGTCGGCCAGTTGTTGTCCCGTATTCTTTTCCAATTTCCTGGAGATGGTTTCCAACATCCTAGAATTATACAAAAAAAAATTAGAACAGTGTATACACATTGGCCAGTTTCAACGCTCACATCTAGGAGTTCGGTTGGGAAAGGCCCACCACCTACTCGCGTAGTGTACGCCTTGACCACTCCGATAGTCTTTCCAATAAGCTTCGGGGGTATACCGAGGCCAGTGCAAACCCCACCGATAGAGGTTGACGACGATGTAACAAAGGGATATGTGCCATAATCAATATCAAGCATCAATGCATTGGCACCCTCGACGAGAATATTTTTGCCAGTAGCGATGGCGGCGTGCACATATGTAACACTATCGATAACGTACGGTTGTAGTCGGAGTGCAAGCTCCTGCATAAGACGCTGGGTACCTGTGAGTCGTAGGCAAGGATATAGAACGTACCTTATATCTCAGAATTTCGCCTTCTGTGTCATACTCGAAATGGCCGTAGCGTTTGAAACGGCCTTCAACAATTTTACGAAACTTCTGGGCAAAAACGTCGTGGTCGAATAAGTGATGAACGCGAAGACCTGAGCGGGAAGCTTTTGCCGAATAAGCTGGGCCTATTCCTTTCTTCGTTGTTCCAATGCTAGCATGGCTTGTGTGAGGGTCTCGTGGCGTACTGTGTTTTACATACCTTGATCCACCGAGCTCCGCCTCTTTAAGACCATCAACTATCTGGTGAAAGTCGAATACCAAATGAGCACGATCGGAGACGAAAAGGCGGCCGTTGCAGTTTAGCCCTACAAAAATGGTCTCTTAAAGATATCCAAGACTAAGAAAGACGTCATACCCTTTTCTTCTAAAGCCTTAAGCTCAGAAAAGAAAGAAGGAACATGTACAACTACCCCAGGACCTATAAGGCCAATGCAATGCGGGTTGACAAGCCCTGTTGTATTATGTTAATGCCAACGATCAACCCGGGAAAATTGGCTGCACAAACCACTAGGGAGTAAATGGAAATCAAAGGTTGTCCTCACTTTGTCAGGACCCACAGTCGCTACAATTGTGTGTCCAGCATTATTCCCGCCTGCACATCGCGCGCAGAGGTCGACCTCAGCCGCTAATATGTCTACCAATTTGCCTTTGCCCTCGTCACCCCATTGGGCACCTAAGACGACTGTGACTGTTGAAGACAACAAATAAGCGTTGGCGAGGTTGGTGAAGCAACTTCTCGTGTCGAAGAGACTGACCGGGCATCGCAGTCGGAGTCAGAGTCACCAAGCAGGTTGACAAGAACTACATGCCAGTATTTCAATACAAACCGCTAAACACTAACAGAACCATTCGGAAACATCCTACGTGGTTCGGCATACCCTTCGTACTCATCATCGTCGCTGCATCCTTCGGTTTACAGCGTCTTACCCAAACGCGATATGATCTACAAGCGCGCAGGGTCTCTGAGGTGAACTCGCTGGAAGTATAATTTTATGATATTAAGTCACGCTTTAAGGTATCTGAAGAAGAGCAGTTGAAGCTGAAGAAAAACCGCAAGACACTTGATCTTCGTGAAGAATACTTTGTGCGTGTGTTATCAGTTTTTCCCGTATCTATTTCATCAACGATGTATTTTGCTTGCAGAAATTGCAGGCCAAAGCAAACGAAGACTGGGATTCTGTTCGGATACCACGTCCCAAAGGAGTGCCTGAATGGGGCGTCCCACCGGACCCTCCTGCGGACAACCGAGAGACGACTTCATAATCACTTGTTGTTGGGATCCAGCTATCTGATAAGTATGTGAATTTCGTATCATATCCAACTCTCTTATTGATACAATTACATGTATATAGGCTAAATATGAGTGGGCGCAATCGAGTTCTCACAGAACGACAGTTCCAGTCGTTTAGACGTTAGGCCTTGGGGGTTTGCAGTCCATGACCCGCGTACGCTGCTCGTAACATGGTTGATATCAAACCTCCACTGAGTGGTTTAGAGGTCGTGTTGGCTAGCTCGAATGGGTTATCTCATTGGGTCACAATGTGGGCTATCTGACTCGAGATGCGATCTTCTCTAGTCTGTTGTCAAGGGATCTCAATAGCTCACTTCCCTCCTCAAAAAATATTACTAGTCTACGCGTACGATAGATTTAGGTTGAGGGTCAACATATCATTTACAGGTGTTGCCTGTTAGTTAAATCCAGAATTGTGTCCATGAATTCTCATTATGTATTGAATATATCTAGGAAATGTGAATTCAAGTCGATTGATTCGACAATGTCTAATATTACTTTTCAACCATTTCACTTAGCTGCTCCCGACTGCCCTCTGTACAACGAGCATTTCTTCGGCATTCAGTCTGTCGATGACAGCGTGGAAGCCTCTTGTGTTCCTTTGCACACAATCTTGTAGGAACGAGAGCAGGTGTGCCTATAAGCGTGGACGAGATGTCAGCAGACGTTCTTACGAATTCAACAAATTTTACATACCTTCATATCCATTGTAGACACAGCGTCCTGTTTTAAATCTTCATCATCGAGTCCCCCATCGAGCCCATCTTCATCTTCGTCGAATTGACCTGGTTTTCCACCTAAAACATCGGATAGATAGGCAAATTCTTCTTCTTTGAGCCCTTGAATACGTTTTTCTTCGCCATCGGAGTCGGCCCATTCTGAATCCTAACATACAGATGTGTTAGGTCCAAGCAGACCACTATCACACGCAAACGCACACCATCGTCCGAGTCTACTTCTCCGCTCCGAACAGTGATGGCAGCTACGTCACCACCATCATGCAAGTCGTGTAGCAAAAGTTTGAGCGCTTTGACGGGAAAAGGAATCAACTCAAATTCGTGCGGCGCTGCCAGGACAACTGGTAAGAAAAAGGCTATCACTACACAAAGGAACACATACTTTGCTTTGCGCGTGAGCGAGTAACTATCACTATATGATGTTAGGTACTCAGGAGTCATCATATGGTGTCATAACCTCACCGTCAGAAGTCTGAGGTTTAATGATCATATCACCTTTCACTTTTATGCTTTGCAGGCTTGGTCGATCGGAGAGAAATAAGGAACATAACGCCAGGTTGCTGAGATCAAACATAGGTAAAGCAGGCAGAATTATGCATGATGGAACGGCACCTGATACGCTGCGACCATAGGCCTTGAAAGGCGTCGGCATTCTCTGTCCACGTCGCAATAAGCATCTCGAGCCCAGTCTTTGGTGGAATAGCACCATCAACATTGAAGGACTCGAGGATGTCAAGCACACTATCACGATGTGTGTGTATCATCAACGCGAAGGGGACTGTAAGACTCTAAAGGGAAAATGATTAGACAATCAAGTGAGTGCCACATATAAGGGGAGAGGGACCAACCTGAAGTAAGCCAATAGTTTTTGCCGTGGCCATTCGATTAGCCATAGCCCTCATGAGATCCGGCAGCACCGGTAGCACTGCGTCACCAGCATTGCGGAGAATGTGAATGATAAGATCCCCAATAACGAGACCACCAGACTCGCTCTCTGTTGGATTCAAAAGCCGAGCAATAAGATTCAAAACGTTGGTGAGTCCGCTTTGCCCTATATCATCTGACCACGACAACAGCTGAGCCGGCTCTTTACGTACGACGAGCGTAAGCAAAACGATTCCGTTCTTGCATGGCAGTCAATAATGGCTACGCGGGATACAACAGATGAATTACGCACTTCAAGCGTCTCCTGGTCTTCTGTATCTCTCATGCATCTGAAAAGGCAAGGAGCGACTGTGGCAAAAAAACCGTCGCCTAAACCACCCCGAGATGCACCCCGAGCAAGGCTGGAAATGAGATCGATAGCCGAACTCGCGATCCATGATTCATCTGACTTCACTCGGGAAACTGTACTGCATAGCATCGGCAGACTCTGAGATACTACTGCTTCATAGACACCCAGAGTCGGCGAGCGTGCCAAGTCCGTGAGTAAATCATCAAGAATGGATAGCAGGATGGGATCTGTAAAATATATCAGCAAAGGTTTATACATGCCGGGTAGACTTACCTTTGATATTTTTAGTCCAGACTTCCAGAACTGCTTGTGACAAAAGTCGAGCAAGTTCAGGGTCAAGCCATTTCCCATCGTCTATTTGGACGACAACTGTAATGGCTTCTAAAACAAGTGCTAGCGTATCCTCCGAAGTTAATAGCAAGAATGGGCCTAAATCTTTGATTATCCGAGGCGCAAGAGATACAAGTGCACTATCCTCGACCTGTGCGCAAAAACTGCTCGGATGAAGTGGTGAAAAATACTAATAGCTGTGTGACGAACACGTACTTGCGGATTGCTTTGACAGCAGATACTTTAACAGGAATACCTGCCTCAGGTGTCTCAAGAACCTCGACTGCCGCATTGAGGTATTGACTCGCGAAGGCCACTGGAAGGCGTTTGGCGTATTGACTTGCGAAAACAAAGCTCCGGCCTTGTAGAAAGGGATATCCTGATGAAAGGCAACAGGAACGTCAACAGGAGGCTGGCACAGATACATGGGTGACCACGTACCAGATAAGGTCAGCAGGGGTGGGATAACATCTGCCAATAGATGTTCCACATCAAATGGCTTGGGTCGTCCAGATGATTCTTCATCCTCGACAGTGTCAAGCACGGATGTGGCGTGTGTACCAAGTGCGGCTAGTGCAGCTTCGAGTGGTCTCCACCTAGACTATTTTAGAGCATAATAGACCACAATTTAAAACTAGGCACCATTCTGACGAGCCACGATTTCGCTCTTCATTGGACTCCTCAACAAGTCGTTGAGTGGCATTCTGTAAAGCGTAGGTGGCATGTGTCGGATACCGGTCCAGAAGGCACTGAGACAAAGGGTCAAGATGGGGCCGAACGAGTATATATAGTTATTCACAGCCAGGAGATCCAAACCAGCGACACGAAGACTATATTCCTGACTTTCATCGTCTTCATGAGCCACAAAGGCGTTCGCATTATTGGCCCAATTCTCTTCCTACAACAGCAATTGATAAGGCAAGGTAATCATGATAGGAGGCCTTACATCTTCGCCCGTCATTTGAACCCAATGAAAGATCGTGCTCGTAAGTTGCTCTAAATGTGCGGGCTGGAACCATAATCGAGCAGCGCTACTTCTAGCGACATTAGAAGTAAAATCGATGATGGGACATGCTAGGCGTGGTAAAGAGACAGTTTCATCCTCAGAAGATGCTGGGGGCGTCCCTGATGGGTCGAGATAGTACAGTTGAAAAGTAGGAAGGAGTATCTGGAGGTGCTGCATAGAAGCGTCCAACAATTCATTTAAGTGGTCCTTGAGGGAACGATTAAAGATCGTCTGGATAGTATCAAGAGTCTTGAAGACTTGCATGCGAACGAGTAGAGCATCCCAGTTGTTCCCATCCACCAGGTCTTCGGCAAGATCACGGTGAAGCAATACTTTGAAAGCATCAATCCATTGAGGAAGAACCGCATCAATGGCATCCTTTATTGACTTTGGATGTTGATCTTTGACCATATACAACGCGGAAAGACATTGGCGAAACACAGAGATCGATCGGGCTCGAGTAATTGGAGAATGGTGCTGAGGATCCCCAAGAATGGTAATCAACATAGGTAATAGTTGGCGAAGCACCGGTAGAATTTGGTCTTCAGTGAGGTCGTCCTTGACGAACTCGGTGAAAACTTGCATTGCTCCATGTACAGCATCGGGCGAAGTTGATGAGAGTAGGATAAGAAGGTTGCTCAGTAGATCAGGATAATGGTCTGGCCAGTCGCTGTTTGCGATGAGGGAAAGGATGTTGGCAGCAGTAGAGCGAACCTTGCTAGCAGGATCAGATAGCGCCAGGAAGACGGCGCTGCGAATAACGTCCTTGATCTATGGCGGTGATTAGCTGGATAAAAGGGGAGAAGCTCGATGGAATATACCTGCGGCGGTGGGGCAGATCCTTTGAAGGCCAGAAAGTAAGGTGACCAATGCTCTTTAATGTAACTACGCAAGACAATGCCCGCTGAGTGCTATTGCAGAAAAGCCATCAAGACGCACACAGGCCTGAGTATATTCAACACACTCATCTGCCTAATGGAAATATCCATATCTTTGGACGCAAAGATTGAGGCTAGCGCGGGAGCTGCATCTATTAAACGCGTCAGATCTCCTGACGCTGACAAGTATGAAGAGTCCAACGACAAACCTGGGTGATGCAGGAGCTCTTTTATTCGCAGTTCGGCTTTCATACGAACATTTGAATCAGGATTGAGTGTTTCATAGAGACAACGGCCAAATTCAGTGTTCATTTCTTCTTTAACGTGGTTCGCTCAAGCCAAGGGAACGCGTCGTATTTGCAGTAAGTGTGGTATATGGGCGTCTGTGATGCTGCCAACGAAACGTCACGATGGTCACAATGAGCCATCCAGATGCGCAGGGACAATATGAGCTAACTGGTCCACCCTCCCCAGGCCATATACACAAACGCTCAAGACAATCCTCTGAGGATTTTTCATTTACGCCAGACAAGCGAGAACAGGCCCGCGAGCGGCAACGTCGAAAGCGGGAACGAGACAGAGCGCTTTCTGTCACAGCGATATACCCTGAAGGCATCTCCGACGCGAATTTGCATTTGGAAGAACAACACATGGGTGGTATGGGGTCTTCGACCATTAGAAGGAGAGGAGGCGGTAAGAGAATCTCCTTGGAAGACTTGCCACCAGAGGAGGCCCAGAAAAAACAACGAATTCGTGAGGCGGCTCGTGAGCGACAGCGCAAACATCGTGCAGGCGTGAAGGCAAAACGGATGGCAGAGCTGGGCATGGCGATTGGTATGGTTAAATCCGAAGTCTAATCACAATTAATAATATCGTGCGGCTCACTAGTCAACGAAGGGGGAGGGATTGAACAAACAGCAATAGGTTACACCATAAACGAAAACGGTGAGTATCATTGAATAATAATTCTATTCATGACGAATACTGATGGCATCACCAGGACAGTACGAGGCCGTGCTCGCCGATCCCAGCGACCCCAACCTTCAACACGCTCAAGTGGGCCCATTCCACACCGCCAATGCGCATGCAACTCCAGGACAGATGTTTGCTTCGACATTATTGCTCGGCTTGTCTTGTACGCCACACCTTAAACAACAACTGCTGCGTACTCTGCGCTCCACAAACGAAGATCTGACTGCGTTCGAACCATTTATTGCCGCTGCATTTGATCACTGGGAGCACGGTGTATGTCACCAGTCCTCTGTCTCCAATAAAATAAACTTACATTTTTATAAAAGCGATCTTTACATTACGCCGCTCAAGGGCACAATGCATCTCCCTTACACCATCTACCTCAAGCCGCACCTTATGCTCACCCATATCCATCGTTTAACGAAAGGTTTCAACGATCTTTAGTGGCAGCATTCCCAGCCAGTCCCCAACATGATCGAGACCAAAGTCCTTCACCATCCGAGGAGAGCCATCGTGACTCTGAAGCTCAGATAGAGCCGGAATCAAGTGCGCATCCTCATCAAGAAAGTTTGAACCCGAATCGTGATCCTGAACACGTAAACGAGGAAAGGATAGGGATCGTGACCGTGAGACACATACCGTCGGAGGACTAGCAATACAGAGTTTCGACAGAATATGCTTTACCCGTAGGTTTTGGAGCAAGTATTGGAGCAGATGTTGTCGGTTATCGTTTTCTGCCAGTTTTCACAAAAAAAAAGATGCGTTGACTGATAAGAGTTGTTGAGAAAACACGATGGAGGACTTCGGGGCACATGTGACATGTCACGAGATGTGACACTGTTTACATAACTTTATAACTTGACTAGTCTCTCACATTCACAACGTTAGTGTTGGTCCCAGCTTCAGCTTGGATTTGACTGACAGCTTTCTTAGTGAGATAACATTATAGCACCCATGAGTTTTCTGGGACTTCGAAAGTGGCCAACACCTGTGAGTATATCATCACATAATAGTTAAACTTGCAGTATTCACGGTAGCCCACAGATTGCTCGACCCATGTGGCCGTTTTTTACCGCCGCGGGGCTCACGTTTTACCTCGTGTCGAAAGCTCAAAACTCGGGTGTGAAGTGTACGTCGTATTATGTACATTTTCTGTCGTTTTAATGTGTCCCGCATGCAGCTGAGGCATATGCCAACGATCCGCGCAACCCTTATGCGTTGCAAATTTCCAAGTCGAAGGAACATCATTAAGTGGCGATTATCATGGATGCTAGATAAATAGATTTTTCAAGCTCTTCCATCCTTAGCGACACCTCTTGAATGCTTTATCCCATGCTACGATCTACCCACTCACCCGGATCACGCGACCGGGTTAGGCCCGCAGGTGAATGAGCGTATACTTGGTCCTGTCACGGCTCGATCTTCCACGGGTGCACCTACGGGTTTGAGGCATATACAGCAACAAAAATGGTTTATTTGCGGTTGGTGCGGCAACTATAAATCGAAGGCTTCCGAGTTACCAAGACACGAAACACATAACTTACTTAGGTGTGACGAAAGGCGTGGTATTTTTATTCCAGTCAGCTAGTTATGTCGCGCAAAGTGCGCAGTCGTGGTACGCTGCTGCGCTGCTGTTCGCTGTCCGGTGGCCAGCGTTGTGTTGGTGTACTGTCGGCCAAATCGACGACTGACAGCCATTTAGCATCGTCAACTTTATATTTTGATGGTGTCTGACAATGGTCTTTGGGGGCTCGTTATGACGCTCCTTAAATCACATCAGAATTAGACTCGGATAGGTACAGTATACACCTCGTGCTATGTACTGCTTTTGCGATTTGCACTGCGACCTTGGTCGGCACAAGATGTCACCGCCATGTCTCCGGAACCAACGCGTCCTTGCCGCAGGCTTAAGCGCTCAAGCGCTCAAGCTCAAGCTACGAACGTGTTGAGTACGTGTTTTCTATAAGTTCATGATTTGCGCAAATCTTATTTCCTGTGTCATCGAGACCGTTCCGTCCGCTGCTCGAGACAGTCTCTGAGAACCCCTGGGTTCACGTGTCATCAAATTTACAGTGCGCAGTCTTGGCCCACTGTTGCGCTGCATCCCGTTGTCCGGTGACAGCCTCACATCTCACTAGTTCACTTCTGAGCTGCCGGAGCCGATGCGTCCTGCACCAAACCGGCATGTCAGGTACGTGTTGTTTTCTGACGTGTCTACTTCCCTGCAGTGATGGCAATGCTATAAGTTGAAGCCTAAAAGTTGAGGTTGAGGACATCCAAGTAATTAACTTAACAGCAACAACTCACGTTTCCCCACCAAGAATCATGTATATCCTTGCCATAGGTGCCTCCAAAAACATAGGCTACTTGTCCTCGTTGAGGCTACTAGGTATGCCCGATTTTGCCTCCCGAACTTCATTTAACCATTGTTATGCAGGCGAAGGCCACAATGTGACCTTCTTGCTGCGAAAGCTTTCAGTTTTTGACGAAGACCCAAAAATGCAAGCACATGTTCAGGCAGGGCGAGCGAAGCTCATCCAAGGAGATGCTACAGTCAAGTCTGATGTTCAACGAGCCCTTGACGAGGCCAGTATCAATGGTCAGCTAGATGCAGTCTTGCTTTCGGTCGGTGCGCGAGACTCACTCTCCTTGCTCAACGAGCGTGCTAACTTTGAGATTTTGGCAGGTGGAAAGCCTTCATTCTCCCCTTTGAGGGGGTTCATCATTAACCCACCGAATCTTTGCTGCCTTTCCCTATACAATGTCTTGCTATCTATCCCTGAGGGGACACCAGCATCACCTCAGCCCAAATTGGTCATCGTATCCGCAAATGGCGTGACAAAAGCTAGCCACAACGCCTTACCTCTTTCGGTCAAACTGTTATTCAATTGTTTAGGAAAATCACCTCATGCAGATAAGCTTGCCATGGAGCGTTAGTATTTTTGACGATGCAGGCACCGACCACCTCAGCTCACACTAATATTCATAGGTGCTGCCTTTCATGCTGCAAACTGGGCTTGGCTGGAAGCTAACCCTAAAGAGATGGACGCCTTTTTGGGCTTGCACTGGCAAAAAGAATTGAGGGCTCCCGGTTTTCTCAAGAACCTCGTTATAATAAGACCTACTATACTAACTGACGGTGACGACAAGCCAGCGACGGGGATATACAAAGCAACGACAGAAGAGTTGCGAGGTGCATACTCTATTGCCAGAAAAGAGGTTTCTCACTTTGTTGTTGAGGGTGTGCTGAAGCATTGGGACCAGTGGGGAGGGAAAGTGATCAGCATCACTCAGTGATGCTGATGCCACAAAAATTGTTTGCTGTATTAATTGTAATTGATATCATAACAGTCCCCCAATATTTTACATACCTACTGCATTTATTTGTTTGTTCAAATAATAGTAATCTCTTACATATAAGATTTTTAAGAATGAACAATTAAGGCCAATTGCTCTCATACTAGTCATAATAGGAGCGCCGCCACAGGCTTTGCCCACGTCTGGGACCGTCATAATCTAAGACAGAACAGAGTAAGCATAGGCAAACGGACAAACACAGGAAGTCATTGACGCACAACTGCTAGTGTCGCGCACAGGACTAACCCCAGCCACGGCCCCAAGATTAAGATATCCTTCACTTGCGGCTACACCTCCCATTGTTCCTGTGGCATTGCTAGGAACAATAGCCCATTTGGCACGACACCAGACGCAGGTTACCGGGATCGCGGTCCTCGCCCCTATGAAGCATATCAGGGGGTTGTGCAAATGGATACATAGAACCTCACATTGTTGGAAACATTCGGTATGGAGAGCGTTCCCACATTCTTCACAGAATGTCAACGCTTTGACATCCACATCATGCATGGACTCATAGCATATAGGGCAGTCATCCCCTTCTTCGGGAGTGCGCCTCTTGTTCTGCTCAACCTCTGTAGCTTTGGACCCCAATTCTGCCTCGTCATCTGTATGACCTAAGGCTTTGGCATAAGCGGCGTGGATGCGGGAGTTGGATAAAGAATTTGGGGCTATGGGAGCATTGTTAAATATGGTTTCCAACTCGGTTGACAGTAGTGCTCTTAACATATCTTATATAAAAAATATAAAAAAATCAAGAGTGTTCATAGGGAGACTGACTTTTGATAAAATAATCCAGAATTGATCGACACGGACAGTACTGTTGTGTATCAAAGTCAGAGAGATATTCCACGATGGGCTCATATTAGAACCTTTCAACTGAACGAAAAGGATGTGTTTGCAGTGATTTCCCTTGGTGGCATCCGGACCTGAGTCATGTAAGTATCTAGGTAGCTGTTAAAATGAAATTCTTACAGTCGCATGAGGGCAATTTGTCGATTATGACGGTATAGACCTATCCGCACGTTCAGTATTGCAATGGTTGTGAATGAAGTTCAAGATAGATCACACACGTTTCCTCTGTAGTGTCAACAAGAGTACAAGAAATTCACTGTTATATCGGATAAAAGAGGGAGGACCCACGTAGAGCCCAAAACCTTAAACTCCTCCCTAAGTTGACCTTCAATACGTTTGCGTTCAATCATGAAAAATCTCTGTGTCATGACCCTGTCTACTCTTTCCATGATGGCTTTGGGGCATGAGGGCTTCAGTCGGGCCAACCTCTTCTCGGCATTTAGATCAGTTTTTTGTCGTTTGGCTTGAGGAGTCTCTTTTGAGGACCCTGCTAAAGACGCAGGATCACAATCCTCAATCTTACGCTTACCGGCACCCATTCAGTGATAGAGGTAGCCCGTGAATAGCAACGGCGGTAAAATGTGGAACAATCGCGTCCACCGGATAATTTACATAATCATAGTCCTCAGGTCCTACAGGTTAGTCCTGACTTCCCGTTTGTTATACTCTCTCCAGCTTCTTCATTTCTCATGCGCAGGATATCTTCCCGGACATGAAGTAGTAGCCACTATGCGCCGGACCATCGTAGCGATACTAAGAAGAGAATCTGCCGTATTGGAATCTAGCGTCCGAAGGAGTTGATTAGCATTCGAATCATTGCAAGCATAGCGGTGTTCCATCAGCTCCAACACTAGGTAAAGACTGTCAGGGCTCCGAAGAACATACAAAGTGACACTGAGCAGACACCATGGTCTTGAACAAGTGAGTGCACACGCTCAAGCATCTGGCAGGGGGCAGCATTTACACAACGCATCCTTCGCTACATCAAAGACTCACGAATACAAAAGGATATTATTCTTCCTAATATCAATCCCAATCAAATCGGCACCATGTCCATTTGATCTTCGAATCATAGCTGGTACATCGAAGAAAACTCGAGTTCAAGTGTCAGTGTAAAAAATGATAGGATTTTAATTGACGCGTTTGAATCGCTGTTAGTCACTGGCTATGATACTTATTATAATGATAAGTTTCGTGAAACGAAGAATGTCGATCATGAGGAATCAGCCCCAGCGAGAAGTGCCTCGCTCTGGACAGAAAAGCCCAGCCGCTGGGATGCGGTCCACTAACCTTAATCCCCCACACCCATACGCGCACCTTGTACACACACGTACACCTTGTACCCACAACGCCCTCGTAGTACCACAACGCCCCCGAAGTACCACAACGCCCCCGAAGTACCACAACGCGTCCACAGTAATTTATGTCGCTTTTACGCCGCAAACTGTACGTGCATGCAAGTTGATCCCTCCATTGAGCCCATTACCCTCGTCAAAGACAAACAGCTAATCACCTGCTTTGTAGAATCAAAGCATGGCAGTTCTGTGTTGCACTGAGTTGTCTTGGCGAATACGGCTCACCGTTTATTGTCAAGAACTCTAAGCGTAAAAACATAGGAAAGGCAGCTCAAAAGGTGTGTGTCTATATTTATTGTGCCTTACTCTGTCTTACTGGCAGTATTCAAGTGCCCAGCATGCGATCGTGTGTTCATACACCATCGTATGGCCTTGTAGTATCCGCCCGACCAACCTCCGCCACAACAACAACAATTCCAGCAACAGCCCTATCCCCAGCAACAACCTTATCCCCAGAACCCCCTCCATCTGCCTCTCTAACAGTACCCGCTCCCCAACCAGGTTCCGCTGCATCTCCACCAGCCGCATCCACAAAACCCATTGCAGGACGCAGCACAAATTGGTGCCGAGGGCGCCATCCATTCCCTCAGATAACAATTAGCTGTCCCTCCTGTGGAAGCTTGCACAACAACAAGACTTGCTCAAATAATCTTTGCAAGAAATGATGCCGCCAAGCAGGTGAGGCAGATCCCAGCCGCCCTCTTTGCAACGAATGCAAGCATCAACAGCATCCTGGTCATAATAATGCATTTGTACCTCAGGCCCAGGTCATGCCCCCAAATCCCCCTCAACAGCCGCAGCCCCCCCAGCCTAATGTACCACCCGGAGTTGATGCCCCATTGAGTCAACCAACCGGGCCATCACATCCATTCAATACACTTTCTAATCCACTGCATCCCAGATGGACACGGCAGTGTCAGCTTGCACTGCAGATGATAGACAAACATCAACTTCATGAGCAGGAGTTGCAGGCACATGAAAACGCTCTGCAACAGAGCTACAATCTCGTTTGGTATTACAAAGTATTTATTCATTCTGATTTCCTTATCGTCACATGTTGATACAGCGTTGCGGTGTCTTTAGCCCAATAAGAAACCATTGGTCCTCACGATCCAGCTTCTTTCCCCTTACATGCGCATAGACCAAGTTAAATCACCCAACCTTATGACACTTCTGGCTCTCAGACCCGACTCGAATGTCCACGCATATGTACAAGGCAAATGGCATATTCACCAAACCTTCACCTCTTGGAAGCTGGTCCCTGCTCAACATCTTGTTTACTGCACATTTGAGCTTGATGAGGAAGATTGTTTACATTTAGATCAACAAATTGCCAATCAGCCAGTCGGCTTTATTAGCAAGGCGACGGCTCTTAAGCATAAGGGCAAACAGTTGGTCTCCCCTTTAGGCAAGGTCACCAAATCGTCTCCACCGTCTCTCCTTGATGCACAACCATCTTGCTCTGCCCATCCGCTCCCCTCTCCTGCAATCACATCACATGCTCCCTCACTCACCTGTTCTGTATCTGACAGGCAAAGTCACCCCAACATTCCTCAGATCGAGACTCATCACAAAACCAAATGTCTCATACCTGCACATTCAGTCAGCAGATCCTGATCCCCATTGCTGCCTTGTGGCAACCTCGCCAGCATCAGAAATTATCCAACCCCGCTAACCAAAGCTTCTCACTCGCATTCACACCCGCAGCCACAGAAAACCGTCCAACTTACACCCCTGTCAAATTTTGGCAGACTTAGATGGCCTCACAAATTTTATTTTGTAGACGTAGTCAATGGTCTCAAAGAATATGACAGGAGAATTAAGAGCGACAAGAGTCAAATGGAGGCCTTCTTGCATGTATTTGGGGTCCCGTGCATGAGGGAGACACTTCGTGTCAAGCATCTTATTCTCGAGAATGTCAAAGAAGAAGAGCTTTACAACAAGTTTTTGGATCTTGGGAAGAAGCACGTGGGCTGATGGGCTTTTTTCGAGTCAGCTGCCTGTGGTACGAAACTCCAAAGGAAGGCACACTTGAAAGAACTTGAGAAAGCATGCATATTTGAAGTGTATGTTTGTCTGAGTCTCACTTAAACTTGAGATCTTGAGATAACTGCAACTGATGTATTTCTTTATCAGGATGTCCAACACGGACTCTCAAATGGATACAGATGACGGAGAGGATGATGGAGACGTGACTTCCAAAGGTACACAAACTGCTGATCGCCAGTACGAAAAGCAGGCAGCTTCAGAAGCTCATGCCGAAGGTAGGTTTCATTTTTAAGGAAGATGATCCTCCTACATGTGGTACCTAGGTACCTGCCCTGTGTGCGAAGAACAACTCCCTCAACAACCTAGCCCGCACCTCCAGAAGCTTCTCAAGCTGTTCAAATGGTACGACAAGGGGAATGCACCGAGTATGAAATGTTTTGAAGAACACTGCAATCTTCTCTGTATTGTTCACACCATGGAGACACATGCGCACTTCAGACACAGAACTAGGCTGAACTGGCCCACCAAGCTTGACAAAGCTTTCCTTGGCAATCAGGTACTACACATGCAGGATTTTTGTGCAAACATTATCACAAGTGCCAGAGCGAACCAGCAATATTGTGACATTGATGGGCTTCTTGAGGAACAAGAGCCCCATGTAATTGATGATCCTGCTCCTATGATGGCTTACTTGGATGACCGTGGGTGGCTGAGAAGTGCAGGATAGTGAGTGAACAAAAATGACACGAAACGATAACTTAGCGGCATAATTCAGCTTCGGTGAGCAAGGATTCGAGGTGATTCACAAACTACTCAAAGCTCTATTCCCAGTGGAAAAAGAGATCAATAAATTATAACTCCCATGAACCGCAAGGAATTTCTGCACCTCATGCTGATTCAGGAAGTCACCGTGGAGATCATATGGCACATCGAAGATTGTTCAGGACTCGACGCTAGCAGGTTGCTGCTGGTGAGTATTATCTGGGGAGGGGTTCATTTGCCTATTGCAACTGGCACAGCAGGCGAGGATGTTGACCTTGAATACCACCTAAGGCATGACACGAGTGTGGATTACCACGGGTTTTTTCCAGATTCATCCATGGGAAACCTGTGGGTATCCCATCCATGGATTCGGATACCCGTTTCCCATGGATAAGGCCTGGGTGCAGGTCTCCCCTGCAGGACTCACAGGTATACTCATGGATATCTGAGGAATAATTCTATTTAATTTAATTGTTTTCAAACATATGAAATGGATTGAAAACTACAAACACAGTGTCACATCGCTGAACGTAGTCACATGACTACATTACTCAACCACTCTCCCTTCTCTTTCCTTGGTGAGCGCAGTGAGTTCAACCCTGGCAGTCATTGACAATGGACACTGACTTTTGTAGGTTTATTCACCTTTGTAACAGCCTGCGAGAAAACCTTGAGGGATATCGCGATTGCAGCCCAATGCTGTGCCGATGAGGATACTGCCTCCCCATCCAAAGATGCACCTGCGCTCCTCACATCTATGTCTGTCAACACCACGCAAGCCCAGGAGAGACACACCTCACATCTCCCATGTCTAATGACACTATGCACAATTCCAGGAGTTACAGATCATCTGGTATTTGTCTCACACGATCGATATCACTCCCGGTCCAGCAAAATGACATATTCTGTCTTCAGGTATGACAGACAATCCATGGGACAAGGACATGCCAGACGAAATCGCCAAGTTTGGACAGCCCAGGATGCGATGTTGCACGCACGCTGCATGGGGAGGCACTTCAATGACTCTGAGGTGTGCACGTCAGTGCATGGGCTGAGGACGGCAGACCATATGTTTTGTCTCATCTCACTTGTCATCTCATTCCGTGCTCACCATCCGTTACAGTCTCGGTCTTTTCAACAGTATGTGCAGGTTCTTGCCTAAGACTTGCTCTCACACACACCACTGATACATTCGATGTGCTCTTGCCAAAAAAAAAAAAAAACAGATGTTCATGCGAGTGGCATTGTCAGTGCAGAGTGGATCACTTACAGATGAATATCCTCATTACCGTCATACTTACAATCTACTATTTGATCTCAGCTGCCCTAGGATCAACTCTCTGAGCAATGTACGAGTATTTGGAGTCTCGGACGTGCAGCCAGAACACAGGTCAGAGGTCATGAAGTGCCAACATAAGCATACCGACTCACAATATCACCTCACCCTCCGCATCAAACTCAATTGTTATTTTCCTTTGAGTGATAATAGCCTCACAACTCTTATTCAATGCTTGCCAACTGAACAATGGACAGAAGGGCAATGCAGACAGCACAACAGTCCCTGCGCAAATTCCCTCTCTCCCACTAGTCTCTCTCCCACATAATGGACTTGCACTCACGCACACCCCCAAGTTCAATCTCATCCAATGTAATGACCAGTAAGGAGCTTTCGTCACTTTTTGACCGCTGATTGTAGTGGTTGATGCAGCTTTTGGTGAAATTATCATGACATGCAGCAAAATGGAGTGGTTAAGCCTGGCAAACACGCCCAGATCTGAAGAACACATCTCTGGTTTTGATGCACGAATAGTACAAGTGTATTATAAGCCCTTGGGGGTTTCTATCTATTGCATGTATTGTCCTGTTGAACCAGATGGATCCATCCTGTTTCATAATCATACAGGCATAAGAAAACCCGGGAAAATAAGGGACCCAAACATAGATATTATTGAAATAGATTATATGTTAAAATTTCTGACATGTTTTGATTTTTTTTTCACGGGTATACCTGTGGGTACCTGCGATCCACACCTGTGGATTTGGATATCCAGGGCCCGGATTTGGCCCCGGATGTGGGTAGAGGTTTCGGAAAGTGAAATACCCACAGGTCAGATGTGGATTCACTCGTGTCATGCCTTAATACCACCACATGTTGGATGCAAAAAGCTCAAGACATTTAGAACAGACAAAGGTAAGGGAGTGATGCAGGGGGAGAAACCATCGAGCCACTCTCCTCCCTCTCAATGTGTTAAAAGCGAGCCGGAAGAATCCAGCCTTCTGGGATTGAAAGTATACTCAGTTGTTGTGGAGCTGATGCCCAACAGCCAAGAGGTTCACATCCTGGACTCAGATTAATGTTTTTCATCCCTCTCTAGATGTATTTCATTTTGATTCTACACATCCATCGATTTCAACTGGCTAGAATTATATCCCCTCCCCCTACCGCAAAAGTGCTTCATTTTTATTATCTTTTCTATCTTAACACTCCCATGAGCCTCTCCAATCATCTCCTTCGTGCAACTTCCCTCCTCCCATTGCATTTCTGGACACCCCATTGCACCCTGCCTTATGCTGTATCCCCTGAATTCCATAGATTGTTGACTGCTGCTGTATGGTGATGATAGATACTCAATATTTCAACCCCAATTAGCTCACGCAAAAAGATTTCCTTGTTCGAGACTCACAGTAGATGGTTTGGCGCCATGGATATCCAAAGAAATGATAGGCTTCCAAATTGGATGGTGACCTTGAGTGGGCATGCAGTGAGGTGCCGACTCTTGAAAGGTCAAACATAACCTGTGGACAATGCAGAATTATCAGTACTAACTGGAATCTCGCAGCAAACTCACGATCTCCATGGTTCAAGTGCATGTCTTTTTAATATTGGGACGGTATCCAGATGATGACCCACAAAAATTGTATCTATTAGATAGTGTCACGAGGGAAAAAATGCATGATGAGATGCATCCACTCTGAGTCGTGTATTTATCGATATCTTGCAGCCTAGGGCATATACTGGTAGAACATAGTATTCAGGTTTATGTAAAGGGTCTAACGACTCAGCTTTTTTTAATTTTTACTATGTTTTTGTATGCTCTTTATGTCTAGGATCAGATGCTTGGGATACCTTGGAAACTCATCTGTCAGCCCATATGTTCCTTTACTTTATCTTCGTTCAGCTTGATCCTCATGGTCCATGGATGATTAGGAAGTAGACCCAGGGTAATATACGATTCACCTGAATTTTGCACAGAGTTCACGCACACCTGCTTCATGGTACATTTTGGAAGATTTCCAGCAGATTGTCTGCTTCGTACTTGGTACTTGTAAGGGGAACCCCATTTCATGTGGTTCTACACTTCTCTATTATCTCTTCTTCCTACCTATTCTTCCCCACTTCTCCCTTCCCCCCATTATCTCCCTTGCCCCTATCTTTTTGTTCAAGTTCACTTACTTAAGCGCCTGGCTACGTAATGGGATTGGATTCCAATCCCATTACGTAACTTGGCATCCATTCTCACTCACATAAGCACTTGTGTTACATAACGAGATTGGAATCCAATCCCATTACGTAAACACAGTGCATTCATTCTTCATTTTCCTTTGCATAAGCGCCCAGTTATGTAACGGGATTAGATTCCAACCCCATTACGTAATCACAGTACGTCCTGGCGCTTATTTGCGTACTCCTTTAGGTAGTTATCTTGGCAGTGGGAACCTTAGGCTTTTCTCTTTGGATTCCCATCTGCCAGGTGTGTATCCTTGTATGTAGTCTTCTGTGAGCTTATATATCTTTGGATTCCCATCTGCCAGGTGTGTATCCTTGTATGTAGTCTTCTGTGAGCTTATATATCTTTGGATTCCCATCTGCCAGTGTTCAGTGTGATATTCCACTTCCCCTGGAGGTTGCCCTTATAGTAGAAAAGCCTGACAACTTACTGGACCGGCTGCTGTTACTATTGTCTCTGAATCAACTTCTTCAGGTGCATAGCAGTTCAGAACCCCTCTGGTACACTCTCTACATAGCACCCTATATTCCATCTATCTCCACTATGTCTACCCATCTCTGAAGACCCTATTTCCTTCGATTTCCAAGCGGCTTACAATGAATGAGCTTCACCAACGTGTTGCTGTCCTAGAGACTGCCCTACGTGTTGAAAGAGAGGAGAAGGAATTGTTATCACAACAACTCTGGCAAACAGATGTCCAAGTACACACCTTGAACCATGATGTTTCCAACCTCATGACCATGTCACTCTCCCCTCCCACCACTCACAAACGTGCAAC
>MU134567.1:65559-124205 GCA_015039355.1 Ramaria rubella
GTTATTAAGCGAAACCCCTAATGTGATATATAAGAGTGATGGATCGAGCTCGACTTATCAGTTCCCTGATTTTCCTATCCCTGCCCCCCTCTAGGTTAAAATGTCAATGCCGCCGATTATCTCGCTTGAGGACCTGATTTCTGAAGATGATTCGGAATCAGGGACCGACTTAGAAGCACAGATTTGCGAGATCTCGGAGTTTCAAAAACAAGCGGCAAAGAAATTGGAGTGGAAAAAGGTGGAAAAGGAGGAGAGGAAGGCGGACCAGAGATTGGAGGAAAAGTCTCGGGGGAGGAAAAGCGATGTGGTGGAGAGAACCATTGCCCATAGGAGGGTTCATGAATCTGCGATTAACCGGGTCAAACATGAAGAGTATTATTGTGCGGGGTGTTGGGTTCGGGATATCTTTTGTTCGCTGATGGGGGAGGAAGCGAATACAACATGCGATGAATGCACTAAGGATGGGAGGATGTGTCGTCGACCAGGAACCTCAGGATTTGTGGAAAGGCATGGATACAGGTGAGGAAGGAACAGCGGAGTTGCTGGTGAAGGAAATCCAAGAGTTGCGGAAGTCTGTCGATTGTCATGCGAGTTCCATGTGGACACATTCCGAGGAGACGCAGATTCTCACTACATGGGTACAAAGGATGGTTCAGCACCAAGAGCAGGAATTGGAGGTGAGGATGGAGGAAATTGAAAGGGATGAAATATGGGAATCGTAAAATTGAATCGAGATTTGAGTGGAAGCGCAAGGCAGAATTTCTTGGAACAGACACTCGGGGGCATGAGCAGATTTTTGATGTAAAAAATGTGATAAAAATGCCTTTCCCTTACAGATTATTGATTCACTGTTCTGGTTGAAAAATCTCCCAAAAATGCTGCTTTTTTATCAAATTTTAGAACCTGAAAATCTGGTACATGTTTCACATTTCTAGGCATGGGAAATGGATGGAAAATGAGAGAAATAACGAATTTATTCATTGATTTCATGCCACAAAAACATAGGGACAATCTTGGTTTTCATTGACATTTTCAACAGAAAAGAACCAAATTTTATCCAAGATTTCATAGTCGAAAAAAGATAAGAAAATTAGTAAAATATATGAGATTTTCATGAGATTTTTCAAAACTATTAGCCAATGAATAATCCAACATTTTTCTTTAGTTTTTGCAAGGAAAAACCTGATGGATAAATGTTTATCCAATGGATAATCATTCACCCATAGGCAATATATAACAAGTTTTCTGAACCGAAAAGGCAATGAAAAAGTCAATGGATAAGAGTTTATCCCTTGGATAATCATTCTTCCATATGGGGTAAATGTTCTGCCTATGGTAGAATGATTATCCAAGGGATAAACTCTTATCCATTGACTTTTTCATTACCTTTTCAGTTCAGAAAACTTGTTATATATTGCCTATGGGTGAATGATTATCCAAGGGATAAACTCTTATCCATTGACTTTTTCATTGCCTTTTCGGTTCAGAAAACTTGTTATATATTGCCTATGGGTGAATGATTATCCATTGGATAAACATTTATCCATCAGGTTTTTCCTTGCAAAAACTAAAGAAAAATGTTGGATTATTCATTGGCTAATAGTTTTGAAAAATCTCATGAAAATCTCATATATTTTACTAATTTTCTTATCTTTTTTCGACTATGAAATCTTGGATAAAATTTGGTTCTTTTCTGTTGAAAATGTCAATGAAAACCAAGATTGTCCCTATGTTTTTGTGGCATGAAATCAATGAATAAATTCGTTATTTCTCTCATTTTCCATCCATTTCCCATGCCTAGAAATGTGAAACATGTACCAGATTTTCAGGTTCTAAAATTTGATAAAAAAGCAGCATTTTTGGGAGATTTTTCAACCAGAACAGTGAATCAATAATCTGTAAGGGAAAGGCATTTTTATCACATTTTTTACACTAAAAATCTGCTCATGCCCCCAGTGAGAGGGAAATGTAATTAGGATCGTGAACATTGAATGTAGGAAAAATCAGAGAAAAACAGAAAAAAATCAGAGAAAAGGAAAATGTTAAGGAAGAGCCGGACCGGGTTTGTTGGGATATTTGTGATGAAAGTCTTCAATGATCTCTGAAGCATTGCCTGATTCCATAGCGGGAATCCACAAGGTTTCTTCATCGGTACCCTGATAACCTGTCCAGCGTACTAAATACTGTATCTTGCAATGTTGGCAATTGTCTATCTTGGAGTCCAGAATTTCATCAATTTCGTATTCGGGTTTGCCTTCGATAATAACTGGCGGAGGCAGAGGCTGTATTCGGTTCGGGATTTCGTTCGGAGTTGCAGGTTCTAGCATGGAAACGTGGAAAGATGGATGAACAGCACGCATATTGTTGGGTAGTCGGAGAATAAAGGCTCTATTACTGGTACCTGTGGGTGCAATGATATCAAAAGGTCCGAGGTATTTTTTGGCGAGCTTCTTTGGAGGTCGGGTTGTGCGGAAAAATTCGGCTTTGACAAAGACTTTGTTGCCCTTTTGAAGTCCGGAGCTGGAGCATTTCTTGTTTGCAGGTTCCTCATATCGGGATTGCGTGTCGGAAATTCTCTTTCGGAGTTCCTGGTGGAGTTCATCTAAGTTGATTGCAAAATCTTTTGCACGGGATGAAACAAGATCACGTTCAGGATGGACGGAAATATCGGGATTGTAACCTTTGTTAGCAAAGAATGGAGAGACTCCTGTTGTCACGTTCAGAGCGTTGTTATAGGCGAATTCTGCGATTGGAAGAAGTTCGGCCCAATTGTCTTGTTGATAGTTACAATAAATGCGAAGGTATTGCTCAAGAGTCTGATTCGTTCGTTCGGTTTGTCCGTCGCCTTCGGGGTGATATCCGGAGGTGAAGTGGAGATTGATGTCTAGTGCCTTTCTGAGTGTGCGGAAGAAGGAAGACACAAATTCAGAACCTCGATCAGAGGTGATGTGAGTCGGAACACCGTGCTTGGAGAAGACGTGGAGAACGAAAAGCTGAGCGAGCATCAGAGAAGTGATTGTCGTGACTGTTGGAATGAATATTGCTTGTTTCATGAGTGTGTCAATGATAACGAGGATGCTGTCAAAACCGGATGAAAGCGGAAGCGGCTCAATGAAATCCAAGGATATAGAATTCCACGGTCTTGGTGGAATTGGTAGATGCTTAAGGAATCCATAAGGCCAATGTCGTTGGGATTTTGATCGCATACATGTTGTACAGGATTTGACATAAGAGATAACGAAGTCTTGGAGTTTCGGCCATGTATATTCACGTCGGATGTTGCTGAGAGTCTTGTTTTGTCCAAAATGTCCGGAGATCTGGTGGTTGTGCAGATATTGTAAAACACGGAGTTGGAGGTTGTTAACATCGGGGACGTAGATTCGATTGTCGAGTTGGAGGAGTCCTTGAGGGTTGACTGACCATTGAGGTGTCAGAGGGTTTGTGGGATAGTCAGAAATTGTGGGATCGGAGGAGATGGATTGTCAGATTTCTTCATGGAGTTTCTCGAAATCCATGATGGTAACTGCGTGGAGAATTGTGACATTAAGGGATGTGGCTCGGAGGGACGATGACAGCTGTTCGTTAGTGAAAACCGGGCAGAAGTTGTGTGGGTTAACGCTGGCATAGTCACTACTCCCCTCTTTAGGGTAGATGTCCCATCGTCTAGTTAAGGAGTCGGGTTTTGTTCCAAGTTTCCCAGGTTGGAATTGGATAACGAGGTTGAACTGACATAGGTATTCTGACCATCGTACTTGTCGTCAAGTCAAAAGTTTGGTGGTCGTGAAATATTCGAGGTTCTTGTGGTCGGTTACAACGTCAATGGTGGAACCGGAACCTTTGAGATAGTGCTGCCAAATCTTGAAAGCTTCGAAAATAGCAAGTAATTCTTTGTCGTGGATGTCGTAGTTTAATTCTGGGGCTGTAAAAGTTCTGGAATGAAAGCTACGGGGTGAATTTCGCCGTCTTCCGGAGAAATGATAGAGAGGATTGCCGCTAGGGCGTAGTCCGAAGCGTCAGTTTCCACGATAAGTTGGCAATCAGGGATCCAGTGCGTGAGGATCAGAGCTGTGGTGAAGGCTTTCTTGAGTGTTTCAAACGATTTCCGACACTCATCAGAGAAGTTCCACATTACGGTTTTCCGAGTGAGTCGCATAAGCGGAATTGCAATGTCGGAGTAATTATGAATGAAGTGTCGGTAAAAGTTCACAAAACCTAGGAAGGATTGGATATCTTTTACTTTTCGAGGTTCAGGCCATTCTTGAATTACTTTGATTTTGTCGTCTGCCATTGAAAGTCCTTCCAGAGAGAGTATGTATCTGAGATATTCCACCGTCGTCTTGTGGAAGTTGCATTTGTCGGATCTTGCATAAAGTCGGTTTTTTCGGAGACGTCGGAGGACTTTGCGGACATGTTCTTCATGCTCTTCCAGGTTGTTGGAGTAAACTAGGATGTCGTCTAAATAGATGAGGACTAAAATGTCGAGCATGCCGCTGAATATGTCATTCACAAATCGCTGAAAGGCAGCTGGTGCGTTAGTGAGACTGAAGGGCATAACACGCCATTCAAAGGAACCATATCAGGTCCTGAAGGTGGTTTTCCACTTGTCACCCTCTCTAATGCAGACTAAATGGTAAGCATGTCGGAGATTGATTTTGCTGTAAATCCGCGCCTTTCCGGGGCTTTCCAAAAGGTCGGAAAGTCGGGGAAGCGGATATCGGTCTTTTTTCGTGATTTTGTTGAGACCACGGAAATTGATACAGAGTCGGAGTCCACGTAACTTTTTCTTTGAGAATAGTACCGGAGCACCGTGCGGAGAAAGTGAAGGGCGGATGAATCCTATGGCTAGTGCCTCGTCAATGAATTTTCAGAGTGTTTCTAGCTCAACTGGGGATAGGGAATAAATGGTTCCCAAGGGGGGACTCTCTCCCTCTATCAAGTCAATCTTGAGATTGTATGGTCAATGATCGGCGAGGATTTCCGCTTTCTTCTTGCTAAAGACATCAGAAAACTCGTGATATTCTGATGGAACGCCATCGAGATTGGCTGTTGGGTCAGGATTCGGGGAAGTGTCGATGATGGAAGCGGATCTTCCTTTCAGAAATACGCATAACTGAAAGATCTCCTCGTTATCTAGTCTGCACAAGCGAGCGAATGCAGAGGCAGGGACTAGGTCGATAGGTGAGTCTTGTTTGGATGTTGGAGGGGCGTCCGCACAATCGGGATTCCGGAAACCACAGAAGCAGATTTCGCGGAGAGTGATGTTGGAATTGAATCTCACTGCTGAGGAATGTGGAACAATATGCTACTCATTACCCAGTCAATCAACGGATTGTAGCAGGTGAGCCAGTTGTGTCCTAGCATGATGGAGCAGCTAGAATCAAGCGGTGTTACATACATAGCAACAACCTGATTTTCACCGGATGGAAAGCGGATTGGCATATTGATAGTCTGCGTAATTGAGACATTAGAAGTGCCGTCGAAAAGTTTTAGCGGAATTTGCGGGATATTGCGGGACTCCAGCGGAAGCTTGGAAGCGAATGATGAGTCTATAAAACAATGAGTGGAACCGGAGTCCACGAGAGCTTGAATGTCAGTATTCAGAATAATGTTGGAAGTCAATCATATAGTAAGAGAATCAGATTTTGAAAGAGCGGAAGCGTTGAGTCGGACCTTGTAAAACGCACAGATGGAATCAATGCAACTCTGGGTCTGTGCGGAGGTCTCAGAGCTGCTTATTATTTTTTTGAATCTGTCACAGCTGCAGGTTTGGCCTTGGACTTGGTTTTGCTCGAAATTGCAGAGGCCGCTTGGGCCTTCGATTGAGCATTAAAAGAGGTCAATCGTGGACAGTCCTCGTGATATGCCCGGGCTTCCCACAGAACATGCAAAGGTTTTGGTCCATGCATCGCTGCCTCTCCTGTTGTGTTAACTTTCCATCTTTTCTGAGTATGTTGGGGATATCCGGAGTTTTTCGGAAATTCGATGTGGAGGACTGAGGTTTGGTAGAGGAGGCAGAAACTGAACTGTTGTTGCTGTTCGTCCTCTTCTGCGGTTGATTCGATCGGGATTCTTGCTTGTCCGATTTGCTGCTGTTACCAGAGTAGTTGTTGTTGGAAGTGGTGGCGCGGTTGACTTTGCCTTGCTGTTCCCAATAACGGCTGTCAATGGTTTGTGCGAGTTGTCAGAGTTCCAGAAGCGTGTTGGCTTTGTCTCAGGTTGCAAGAATATCTTTAATACAATCGGGAAGTTTAGTATAAAAACTCCTATGAAGGGCGGCGTCGCCCCAGTTGACTCTAGCGGCTAGGCGGTTGAACTCTACGATGAACTTCGTAATGCGTTGGTTGTCGCGCATTCAGAGATTGTCAAGTTCGGTTTCCGCATCGCTGACGGGATCGTAAGCTCCGAAATTCTCTCGGAGTACCGTTGTGAAGTCCCGATAGTTTGTAAGCCAGGGCAGGTCTTGGAAGGCATCATCGTCTAAGAGTTCAGGTTCAAAAAAATCTAAAGCTGTCCCTTTTAAAAAAGAGATAGCGTAAGTAACTTTCACTTCGTCACTGGAAAAGGTCTGAGGACGATCGCGGAAGTGGAGCTTGCATTGAAGGAGGAAGGGATGGAGTTTTCGGGAATCTGATCCATTGAAGGTGTTGGGTTCATGGAGCTTGGTTTTTCCAGTTTGACCTTTGTTCGGAGTTCCCATGTGCTTGGCTATCTGTTTTAAAGCTTTCAACATAGCCTTCCCCTCATCTTCATCATCGTCATCGTCGTCCTTGTTGTTGTTGATGTTGTTGTTGTCACCGGGGTCGTCTTCTGGTTCATTATTTGGAAGGTTAAATCCGGGGTCTGTGATTCCGGCAACAGTACGGGAGCTGGTAGAAGGCATAATGAATGGATCAAGAGTTTCAGTTCGAATATACTGTTATGAACTGGATTTCTTCTTGTCGGATGTCGGATTTGTCGGAGTACGGGATTGGAGTCGGAGATCAAGACGTACGAACATTGGCTTCAACTTATAGGTTGCGCCCTCTTGGATCCTTCGTGTCCTGGTATTTCGGAGGGTCGGAATGTTGGAGGAGTCAGACAAGATCGGAAAGTTGGATAGGACTTAGAAGCGGAAGCGAGAAGTTGTCGAGTCAAGGTGGGTCAATATTTGAACTGGTTAACAAGTACATGGAGGAGTCGTATATAACGAATTGATGTAATCCGAATCAGAAAGATACAAACACGGAAATCCTAAACAGAGCGAAAACAGGATCGGGGTAGAAGTAAATATGGACATAAGACCGAGGCTGTAGATCTTTGATGAAAATGACTAAATATAGATGGGATGGAGATAAGCAAAAACAGGTGGAGGGAGTCGGAAATGCGAATTGGAATATGTCAGAGAAAAGTGGAAAATCTGAGAATGAATCTGGGTTCTAACAGTGACAGACAGTCGGGTACCTTGTTCTTCACCCCTGGTACATGTACCGTGGTATAGTTGAATCTGGAGAGAAATTCCCACCAGCGCACCTGTCTGTCTGACAGATGCTGTTGTGTCTCAAAGTATTCGAGACCTTTGTTATCCGTCACCAGTGTGAACTAGCGACCTAGCAGCTTATCCTACCACTTCATAAGTGCTTCAAGGATAGCAATCATCTTGTGCTCATGCGTTTTGTAACACTGTTGCGCAGGACTGAATTTATTTGATAGAAATCCTGCTGGACGACAAGTCATCCAGTCTGGGCCTTGTCTGTGAACTGCTCCGACTCCAGACTTGGAACCGTCGGTCACAACCCAAATGGGTTCTGTACTAGCGTGATTTATAGGCTTCAAATTTGGAGCCTTACATGCTAGTGCTTTGATGGATTCAAAACACTTATCCATAAAGGGCGTCCATTGAAACGTCCTATTGTTGCGCGCACTTCCTGATAAGGGAGTTGTATATGCCATCAAATCTGGCATATATGGTGCCAGATACTGCACGAGTCCCAGAAATCGTTGGACATTGTTAAATGTTCGAGGTCTTCTCCAACCTCAAACTTTCTCCATTTTATCTGCATCGGCATGTATGCCCTTGTCATCTATTATGTGACCAAGGCATTCCATGCTAGGCGAATACAAATCGATCTTGGATCAATTTCTGCTGAGGAACAAATGTGCCTCACGTAAAATATCAAACACCTTTCGAAGGTGTTTTTCGTGCTCTTCTATAGAGCTTGAATAAATGAATATATCGTCCAAGTATATGTGGACTGATCGACCAATTTGGTTACGAAAAATCAATGTCATGAGACGTTGAAATGTAGATGACGCATTACAGTCGCCAATCTGCATAACCCGGCTCCAGAGACCAGTAGGTCTATCACTGTTCTGAGCTTTCCGTTTTTCTTCAGAATGCATAGTGCTGGTGCTGCATAGTGTTGCCGTGGCTCGAAAAGCAGGGGTCAAAATCCCGAGCTGCAGCCAAAGCTTCAGCTAGCTGCGGCTCAGACCAGCTAGCCAGCCAATGGCTCTTAGCTGGCTAGCTGGTGTGAGCTGCAGCTAGCTGAAGCTGCAGATGCAGTTTGGCTGCCATGGCGTTGCTGTGGCAGCACCAGCCACAGCAGCGGCAACAGAACCACACCGGAAGTCAATACTTCCAGTGTGGTTGCACCACTACCATCGTTGGGGCAGTGGTACTGCCCCAACGACGGGGCCGTGCTGCTGTTGACGGTGACAGTACCCGTGGGTGCTGTCACAATGGTGGCGACACAACTGCACCGGAAGTATCGACTTCTGGTGCGGTTGTGGCACCATTATTGTCGTTGGGGCAGTGGTATGCCCCAATGATGGGGCCGTCGTCACTGTACTCGACGGTGACACAGCCGCACTGGAAGTATCAACTTCCGGTGTGGTTGTGGCACCACCCGTGACCACAGCCCAGCTTGGACCAGCTTCAAATTGAGCCCAAAGCTCGAGCTGAAGCCTGAGCCGTTAGAAAGCCGTTGCTTCGGTCTGGCTGCGGCTTAAGAGCCAGCTTAAAGCCGGACCACGGCAACACTAGTGCTGCAGAACATACAGACGCTGATACCCACCAACCAGCAGTGGTATACCAGTCGACTTTGTCGATCAGTTCATTTCGAAGTGCTTCCAGGCACTTCGGTAACCGATAATGAAACTGTTTGGTTTCATCTACAAACTTAATTTTGTGGTTGATCTCCCTCAAAGGAGGAAGTTCTAATGGCACACCTCTGAAGAGGTCTGCATACTCTAGCTCCCATCTTTCCCTTAGTTTGGGAAAGTCATCCGCCGTCAATAATGGTTGCTTGGTGCCAGTACATCCTATGGTAATCCCATTGGTACATTGGTCAAGTAGACTAACGTCAATGTTTCTTTGGTTTTCTTTCCATTTTCCCTTGTCTCACCTTCCATCTGGCAAGCTCGTCGACGGCTCTACATGCAATGAAGAGCCATTCGCGAGTCATGGTTTGTGGCTCTTCAGTTTGGGCTGAAGACTTGCGATTTGAGTCTTGCGTTCAGCCAGGTTTTTATAGTCCAGATGCTCTTCCCAAGCATTTGCGTGGTTCAGAATTACTTTCTTTCCCATACGGATGCATCCCTCGTCTCTAAAGTCAAGGGATATCCCTAATTTACGTAAGAATGGTGTTCCTAGTATTGCGTCATAATAGTCTATGTTCGCTATATCAAAGTATTCCTCAATATTGTGCTCACCAAAGTGGATGTTGGTGTGCATTCCGTAGTTGATGGTTGACTTACTGCCAACACATGCTAGCTGTAGACCAATTGGACATTTGAGTTCAAACGTCTTAATGCCTACAGCATGTATGAAATCTGGAGAGAGCATAATTCCCTCACACCCGCTGTCTAGTAGACAGTGGGCTCTGACTCCACCAATCTCCCAATACCCAGAGATTGTTTGGTTGTCTATATGCACCCATTTGGGGCGCGTCTTATCCTGCAGTCTGAACTGATGATCATAGACAGGCTCAATGGTCCTGTCTATGACTCCTGCGTGGATGCAGAAGTCCTTGTTTTGACTCAAACCACCACTGATTGTGGTAGTTGGTGCCTGCGCTGCATATATGTGCCACCTTTCTTCATACGATCCTCCTAGCGGACGTACTCTGTCTTCTCGATACAAGCTTGGCATTCTTGTATCATCATCGTCATCCCATTGATAAGGCGTGAGCTCCGACTGGTAATCAGCGACTAGTTTGCCAATTTCATTCTCATGGTCGTCCTGGATGTCCATTCACTCATCTAGTTCACCACTTTGTGGCTCCTCCTCCCCTTCTTGAGCACTCCCTGAGTGCTCAACCACTTCTTCCAGCCATGCACCTGCTATGCATGGTTTATTCTTCCACTGTGGGCAATTCGGCTTGATATGCCTGACCTGTCCACACTCGTAGCACATCATCTCTGTGCTACATCCTTGACCCCCTGAACCTCCAGAAGGTTTTTGTGAAGGATGGGAAGCGACAGGAGCTTCAGCTCCAGCTCTCTGCATAGCCTGTACCCCTGTTTGGGGTACGCTTGGCCTCGTTTCTGCTTGAGGTCGAGCATTCAGCCGATGATATATCGTCTGCTTCGTGGTAGAACAGCTTCCTGTATTGGGAGCTCGAGACGAGCTCGGCACAGCCTGATTTCAACTAGTTGTCAAAGTTGGCTTTGCCTGCAGTGCATGAGCACTGCTAGGCTCCATCTTACGCAACCCGATGTCATATCGAGACGCATCCTCTACAGCCTTTGCAGCTTCATACAACTCAGTTATTGAACTGAATTCTGTTGTGTAGCCTAATTTTAAGACTTCATGACACAGCACTTCTCGAAGCGCTGCTACGAACCGTTTGCAGATCATATACTCATCCGGCAGATGTATCATCCGTGCTGCATACTTCATAATATCGTTCAGTAATTCCTGAACAGTTTTGGTCCCTTGCACAATTGTGTCAAACTTATTCAACGCATGCCTGTGCGTGAGTGCATGAAGAACTGCTGTTGTAACCCAGCATTTGCACTTTCCAGGGTCCAGTCGATTACGACTCGATCATGACACTCGATATTTCAAGTGTACCACTCCAATGCCTCACCTTTCAGGCAAGTGCCTAAATAGTTTAATTGGAGTTCTGTGGTGGACAGTCCTAATAGACTATTCATGCCTAGCCATCTCAGGATCCCTGAGATAAAGTTCTCAAATTCTTCGAGATCTGCTTTCCCAGCATATTCTGCTGGGTGAGGTAGTTTTACTCCAGCTTTGGCAAGCACAGATTTGTCTGGCTCACTGCCCTTGTGTTTCTCAAGGGCAGCTCGCATCATCTTTGCGACTCCGTCTACATACGTAGGCAGATTTCCTCCTACCTCCTGGATCCTCTGTTCAGGATCCGTGGCTGCTAGTGATACCCCATGCGGTATCACTTGTATCTGCCTGTGCGGCCGGGGGACGTGAGTATTCACGTCCTGCTGCACTGGTGGATCGACAATGTCTTCGTCAATCTGATACAACGTTCTACATTTGTCAGCCATTAAGAATGCATCCCTCAGTCTATGACTGCTACTGAGGACAGAACGGGCCACTCTCACTGACTCGATCAGTTTATCGACGGCCTCACCTTTGATCCCAGCAGTATATGCCTCTTCAACTAGTTTATCTGCGTGTTTAGCACAGAGTTCTAGCGCACGGTGCTTCCGTCGCACTGCCTTATGTTCGATCCTATCCCAGTGATCAAACTCACGTTCAAGACTAATGTGAATGCTAGTTGTGGTACTGACGCTATCAACATCAGACTTCATCATCTCCCGCAGTGACTGTTGGGTCACTGCTTTGAGCACTTCTTGCTCATCATAAGTTTTTTTTGATCTGCGAATTCCTTTGCGGATATTTTCTCTATTGTGAGCCTCTAGCTCGCGATCTGTCTCCTCCTCAGTATGCGCCAGCATACTGATGCTGCCTTGTTCTATCGTAGCACTAGGTTCTCGAGGACCACTTCTAGTGCTTGGACCAGACGGAGGTGGCATCCTCTGTCTGTCTCGCTTCCTGTGAGCCTTATCTGCTTCACGGTCAACTTCACGATCCCTATTGGGATTGTTGCCATGCTCGAGGGCCTTTCCTCGCAAAGGTCCTTGTATTTCCTCCTCCAGGGACTGTATTAACAGTTCCATACCATCTCCTAGTGTTTGGAGTTGGTTTGCGGCATCGTCTGCTGCACGAGCTGCCTCAGCCGCTCGCTGGCTCACTTCACATGTAGTGTCTACATGTTTACGGCTCTCTTTGAGCGCCATAATCACCCAGGCAATGTGTCTGGTTGTACGCTCATATCACTGGGTTTCTTCATCCCGACGCACTGACCCTTGCTCTATCGTCCCTGTTTGGGACGGTGAACTTCGCAATCTGCAATGTTCTTGGACATGTGGGAGCTGCGACATTCGCACCCCCAGCGAATTGTTTGTGTCACTAGTCAGTGGCTCTCTCGACTCATCGAGAGACGATCATAACTTCGACCTAGTCGAAGTTCTTTTAGTTCTCTTAACGGTTGATATATTGTCCGTTTCTGATTCCTCCGGTGCAGATCTTCTTAGATCCGCCAATACTCGCTTTCAACTCCTAGAGTCGGAAGCTACAGGCATTGTAGTGATACGAGGACTAGCTATCCTCATCGGCATTCCCGTTCGCCTGTCCACGTCGTGGGCAGGCTCAACTCTCCTGTCTGGGCCCTTGGCTGTGGCTCCAGACATATCTTGATCCTCTCCGGATCTAGATGTTTGGCTTCGAGTTCTTATCAAAGTCATAGATCTATGATCTATCAGCCACACTGTGGCGTTCTTCTATTGATTTGGAAGAATAAACAGTATACATCTGTTTACTGTTTCCAAGAATTCCAGCGAGTGTTAAACTCGTCGGTTTGGGTAAAAAGATCAGTTTGATCTTTTGTTATCGCAGTGCTCAGTGCTGCCAATACTTTTGGCAGTCAAAAATGTGTAAGAATATTACTATTCACGCAAAACAGACTGAGCCAACAATTTATTTGTGTCTGCGATGTAGCGTGGTTACAAATAAAAGTATCTTGCTTATCTAATTACTTGTGGACAACTGTATAGTTGTCCACTATCTACAGGCACCCCTAGTGGGCGGCTTATATAATACAACCCATAAGCCACTCTGGTGACTTATATACTCTAATTAGTAGCATATATGCTACTGTAAGAATCTACATTCTTACATGCATACTGCTATGTCAGGGTGTTCACAGCCCTGGAGATGGTAGTTATTCAAATGTTTCAGTGCCGGCAAGTAATGCCCCCCTCCATTCAGTTTACGATGACCCTTGATCCTGCAAAAGAGACAGCAAGGAAAGCCGCCATGATGTCCCACCAGCCCTGACAAATGAGTGCTCCCCAGGCCATCGGCAGTCCCTAAATACAAAAACGGACAGCTGGTGAACATCTTATCCTCACATGAGTCCCAGATTTTGAGGCCTTCATCTTTCAATGCAGCAACATGGTGAAAACCTGGAAACATAAATGAGTCAAAGTGTTTCGGTTTGTTAGGCCTGGGGATGAAGCCCCCTGGCAGTACATGGGCTTTCTTGTACCAAATCTCCGGCCCTAGCTCCAGGATAATCCAAATATATATCCAGCAGTCTGACTGTTTATCCTTGTACAGCTGGGTGCCGTCCACACAGTGCATGATGACCATCATGGTTTCATCAATATCGCCTCGCAAGCATGCTTCGAGGTACTCAGAGCCAACGTATAAATCATGATACTCATGAATTTGGAAGCCATCTCGCTCGAGTTCTTCTAATATACTGATTGTTCTCTTTCATCAATGACTCATTGCAAGTGCACTTCCAGGGGTTCACCAGAGAGCTTGTATGTGAGGACCAATTGTTAGAACCCATACCCATTCTCCGATTTTCCGACAATCTCCGAAACTCCTTTTCCGACAATCTCCGACAAATCTCCTTTCCGACAATCTCCGACAAATCTCCTTTCCTACAATCTCCAACAATCTCCTTTTCTGATAAGCCTTTTTCCGACTTTTTCCGAAATCTCCATTTAAACATCCTTAGTCATCCTTCAGAGATCAATCTCCTGATCTTATATCCATATGTCCTATCTCCGACTTCATATTTGTTTCCATATTCACCCCATCTCGGAATTCCATATCTCATATCATTACCTGTTATGTCTCCAATTCGGCATCCTCAGTTATTCCTTAAATATGCTTGTTGTCCATCTCTTTCTCTAGTTTGAATATTGATTGTATTCCGATCATCCTCATTCTGACATCCCGAAACCCTTATCTCTGGTCTAAACTCCGATTTTTCCGAAAGGCTAATCCTTACCTTTAATCCTCTTCAAACACTATTCCACTCTTCTCCAATTTTCTCTGACGTTTTCCGAAAATACTAGTTAAGTCTTGACTAGCTGTCTTGTCATTGATCCTTCCATGGATCTCCGACTATTCCAACATTCTCTGAATTCCGACTTGTCAAGACATCTGAAATACCAGGCACAAGAATCCAAGAGGGTGCAACCCATACGTTGAAGCCAAGCCCGTCCGATCCCAATATTCCGATATTTCCGATGTTTTCCACAACTCTGGTGAAAAGCAATATGGTCTTTAACAGTATATTCAAACTACCACTCTTGATTCTTACAATAACTTCCAATATCCAATTCTGATCACCTACATCTGACACCATCTATGTCCTTACCAGTAACCCTTCTGACCAACTAGGAGAACTTTTCAACAACACCAATTTTTTCCAATGGCAATGATGTCAATCCTCAATGTGATTCCGACAATGGTCACAAGCTCAAACATGACGATGAAGATATCAAGATCAATCAAGTTTCCAAGGAGAATACCTACCCTTCATTCTTACCTTCCACACCCTTTTTTCCCGACAATTCCCAGTTCCTTGCATACATTCCGACCAATCTCCGATATCTCCGAAACCAAGACTTTCCGACATCCTTTACCTGGTCACTGTACAAAGAATTGTCCCAAATCATCTTCCAATAGGAGAGCTACAATCTGAGCTGCAATCAGCACATCACATAGGCTACAACTTGCAAGTCTAAACAGCTGCAAAGACCTCAGTGCATACAAATCGGCATCAACACTCTGTCCATTTTTCCAAGGCTCTTTCCACACTTTCCTATAATCCCAATTTTGATTTCTTATCATTTTCCAAAAACTCCGACACCACTCTTTATGATTTCCAACACCATCCTCCATGTTAATTCCGAATTCTAGTGGACAATATTTCCACTTCCTATTCTTTTCCGACTTTCCAACATTTTCAGACCCTTCCAACATTTCCAACTTTTTCCTCAAGTCTAGAACACCACTTTCAGAATCCAGCATTTTTCCGAAGGGTTAATCTTCAATCCTCCGACCACAACCTAGTCATAAATCCAGTAGGCTATTAATATGCCAATCTGTCCATCTGTCCAGCAATCAATCAAGGTTGTTACTACCATATGGTGTAGCACCACTTGATTTTGACTGTTCTGACATGCTGGGACACAACTGACCCCCAAACTACAATCCATTGATTGACAGGGTATAGGGTAGTACCTAGTTCCGCATTCCTCAACAGCAAGTCAAGACTCCAACTCCAACATATGTCCCTGTGGCAACTTGCAATTCGCAATTCCACAAATCCAAAAATCCAAAAATCCAATTGTGGACAACCCTCCGACCCACTCAAATCTGTGTCATCCTAGACTATGCCTTGACAATTTTTTGTCTTAGCAATTTGACACATACAAGATTTTCAGCAACTCATTTCCGAAAGGAAAATCCATCACAACCATCGATTCTTCCACTTTTCCAACGACCTTCATTCACCTTGAGGGAGGGAGAGAATCACCCCTTAGGAAAACTTTATTCCTTATCTTTAGTTGAGCTGGAATAACCCCAACAGTTCATTAACGAGGCTCTAGCCATAGGACCCACCCAACATTTTTCTCCACACAGTACTCCGATACTTCCTTGCAGAAGAAATAAGGTGGCCTTTCTGGTTCTGCATCAATTATCAGCAGATTTCTCCAACACCAATTTCTCCGAAGTCCAACACCAATTTCTCTGAAATACAACACTGATTTCTCCGACATCCATTCTCTGACACTGATTTTTCCAACATTTTCCAACCCTCTAGATTTTGACAATCACTATCTATGGTCCTTGTCAACACCCATCTGTTCTGCATTCAAAAGGACGACAAAAGGAAAACCACCTTCAGATTTCGTTACAATTTCTATTGAATGACGTTGTTAGCGACATCCCAATTCTGAAATTCTCAGTCTTTCCACAATTTCCGACAAGACCATCATGGAATCATCTTGCTCTCATTCTCTTTTTCCGAAGTCTTTCAACCAAGGGCACCACCTCATTTTCCGAACATTTCCGATACTATCTCCATTTTCCACAGTTCTGTTGAGAACCAGTATCACTGCAACATCCTCAATGAGAGCCTTCACTTTCGCAATTTCCTTCATTGGATTTTCCAATTTCCAACTTCAAATCTCCAATTCCAATTTCCAACTTCAAATCTCCAATTCCAATTTCCAACTTCAAATCTCTGATTCCGATTTCCAACTTCAAGTTTTCCGATATTTTTCCGACTCCACATTTTCCGATATTTTCTGACTTAACTCCACTTTTCTGAAATTTTCCAACTTGACTCCATTTTTTCCAATATTTTCTGACTTCATGACCCATTTTCCGATTCCTTATTCCGATTCCCTATTCCGATTCCCTATTCCGACTTAAAATCTCCAATTCCAATTTCCAATTTCAATTTCCAAGTTCAATTCCTGATTCCAAGATTCCAACTTCAAGATTTCTGACTTCAATTTCCACCTCCATGTTTTCCAACTTCACAATTTTCCAATTTCCGACATTTTCCAATTTCCGACATTTTCCAATTTCCGACATTTTCCAATTTCCGACATTTTCTGACATTTCTCCACATTAGAGAAATCCAACACACTATTTTTCATCTAGGAATTACAACGCCATGATACTTCAATGACAATTCAACATGGAATTTTGCAATCTTTGAATTTTCAAGACTTCAAGCATCATCTTGAACACTTTTCACACATCCAAATTTTCCAACACAAAATTGCACAAGAATACCTGCATACCATTTCATCCATCCACTCTTATTCTGAATGTCCTGACACAAATCTGACTCTTTAAATAGACAATGGGACATCTACCTAAGAGGGGAGTAGCGACTATGCCAGCCTTATTCTGTCACACAATTTCCATCCATCACGACCATCCTTCAGCTGTCATTGTCCCTTTTCCGACCCACATCCATTCACTCCACAGTCCATGTAAGTGTCACATGGATCACGAAAACCTCAGGACCACCTGACAAGAACATTCCCTGACCCAGTATTCCAACACCTTTCTATTCCAACACCCTTTATTTCCTTTCCAACATCCTTCTACTCTTGCCAACACCCTTCTACACTTTCCGACACCCATCTGTTCCTTCTGAAAAATTCCAACTTAACTCCATTGCACTCTGTTTGTCAAGACAACAGTCTTTCCGACTCTATCTCTACAATATCCGTGAAGATCATTCCATTTCCGGATTCCTGTCAAGCAAGATTCTCAGTCGTTCTGACACATTCTGTAACCCATCCCGACTCCAAACAAGACCTTACGTCTTTGTGCCATATTTCAAGACGAAGCAAGCCTTCTCCAACAATTCTGTCATTTTCCAACAATCCCGACAATCCCAACATTTTCAACAATCTGACCCTTTGAACATCCTTGTTTCCACAATGTCCACCTATCCTGTCAATCTGGAATTCTTCACCTTGTTCTTCTATGTCTATTTTCTTTTCCGATTTCCACCACACAGGTTTTCTGACGAAAACCCTTTTAGTATATTACTTTTCCATCATTCCAATTCCGATCAACACCTTTGTAGTGTCCTCATCTTGAGGCCCTACTCCTCCTTCTTCCCCAACTCCGCTTCTCCGCTTTTTTCCGCTTTTTCCACATTTTCCACTTGTGGATTACCATCATTTTCCACATTTCCATTCATCACATTTCCACCCCTATTCTTTTTCCCGCTTTCTTCCGATTTTTCTGATTTTTTCCGAAAACACCATCCAGTTCCATTCTACTTCATCTTCACAGTCCGACTCTACTCCGACATCTCCATCTCCACTCCGATTTCTGACATCTTTTGCAGAAGATTTAGCCATTATACCTGGCACATCAAGGTCCTCCAATATGTGGATTTTCCTCCAATGTCTTTTCCGACATTCCTCCGGTTTCCTTTCCTGACATTTCTCCAACCTCCTTCCTCCAATGTCTTTTCCGACATTCCTCCGATTTCCTTTTCCGAAAATCTCTGACTTTTCTCTAACAATATTCCTGATATCCCTTTTTCCACATCCTTGTTCACAACCTTCTCCATTTCCTGTTCAAATCCTTATCCACCAACTTCTACATTTTCTGCCTATCACACACACTCATGGCAGGCCATTCAGGACCCTTCCATTTTTCCAATCCATGTTTGTGCAGGATAGCCTGTGGGCTTGACAATGCACAATGCACCTCCAGTTTTCTCCATTCGTTGATTTTCCGACATTTCTCCGACACGGCCTTTTCACGCTATGATTACCTCTGGCACGAAAATCCCTATCCTTACCACTTTTCCTGCTTTCCACTTGTATTCCGCCACTTCGCCTCAAGCCATTTCTGTCCCCATGCAATCTCCACAAGCTCATTCACAAGTTTGTCACCCAAGCTAATCACAATTGCAGGAATAGAGCATGAAGGGAATAACAACTCAAGGAGTTTCTCTGAAGCAAGTCTACACTACTTCAACCGCTTATATCCAATTGGAAATCCCAGCCCTTACAACCGCCTGATGCCAAAATGTCTCAAGACATGAAAAGCCTCGAGGGCTTGGCCTTAAAGGGGAGATACTGTTAGAACCCATACCCATTCTCCGATTTTCCGACAATCTCCGAAACTCCTTTTCCACAATCTCCGACAAATCTCCTTTCACAATCTCCTACAATCTCCTTTCCTACAATCTCCTTTAACAATCTCCAACAATCTCCTTTCCGACAATCTCCTTTTCTGACAAGCCTTTTTCCGACTTTTTCCGAAATCTCCATTTAAACATCCTTAGTCATCCTTCAGAGATCAATCTCCCAATCTTATATCCATATGTCCTATCTCCGACTTCATATTCATTTCCCGTATTCACCCCGTCTCGGAATTCCATATCTCGTATCATTACCTGTTATGTCTCCAATTCGGCATCCTCAGTTAGTCCTTAAATATGCTTGTTGTACATCTCTTTCTCTAGTTTGAATATTGATTGTTCATTATCATTGGTCATATTGCCTATCACGTATATTGACTTATACGATGAGTCTCGCATATTGATTGTATTCCGATCATCTTCATTCTGACATTCCAAAACCCTTATCTCTGGTCTAAACTCCGATTTTTTCCGAAAGGCTAATCCTTACCTTTAATCCTCTTCAAACACTATTCCACTCTTCTCCGATTTTCTCCAACGTTTTCCGAAAATACTAGCTAAGTCTTGACTAGCCGTCTTGTCATTGATCCTTCCATAGATCTCCGACTATTCCAACATTCTCCAAATTCCAACTTGTCAAGACATCCGAAATACCAGGGCATGAGAATCCAAGAGGGCGCAACCCATAAGTTGAAGCCAAGCCCATCCAATCCCAATATTCCGATATTTCCGATGTTTTCCACAACTCCGGTGAAAAGCAATATGGTCTTTAACACCAATGGGAATTGCAATGAAGGTCTGGGCCAGGACTTTTGTTGCTCCTACGCTTGACTCAAGAAGGATGGGATCCCAGTGACTCTTCCTGCATTTTACAAATGGACAAACCTTGAGATCCTTGAATGGCCCAGTATAGGCCATGCACCCCTCTGGGCACATATCGTGAACTATCACCTCCACACCGCTCCATTCAGCCACCCTGCTCTTGATTTGACTCAAGGAGAGCTAAGGCATGACACGAGTGAATCTGCAGATTATCCATGGGTATACCTGTGGGTATTTCAATCCCTGGAAGCTCTACCTGCATCTGGGGCGGCATCCGGGGCACAGATACCTGGATCCGCAGGTGCAGATCACAGGTACCCATGGGTATACCTGCTGCTCAGACAATAAAAAAATTGATTCAGAAAAATAAGTGAAAACCCCCAAGTAATTGAAGTGCCAGGTCATGGTCTTGCATGGGCTTGTGGCAGGTACTTGCATGAAGGTACCCAGATATCACCATCATTACATGAGGCTCACCACATCTACAAAGATGCTTCAATATCTCATTAATCTCTGCATGGATTCTAATAAATCCTTTTTTTTAAACTCAAGGCATGATGATTGTGAATGTATGCGCCCTGTGCTTGACCAGCATATCGCGCTTTTTGCTCCTTAGAGTATTTATTACTCATCTCACTGGATTCGCTGCCCTCTGTTTCATCAGCATTTAGCACTCTTTTGGTATTTACATGGTCTATATCCTAGATAGGAGGAATGCGTGTCAGTGGCATCATGTGACATTACATCCAGCTGCCAGTGTTGTTTGCTTGATGTGACACAGTGACATAAGTATTAACTAGTATATGTATTGAAACAAAAAATAGTATTAATGCATGGATATCCGTGAGTATACCTGTGAGTCCCACAGGCCAGACCCACATCCAAAGCTTATCCATGGGAAACAGATATCCAAATCCACAGATGCAATACCCACAGGTTTCCCACGGATGGATCTGTGAAAAACCTGTGGGTAATCCGCACTCGGGTCATGCCTTAAGGAGAGCATAAGCTCGTCAGGATAAAACTCGTTGTGCACCAAGCGTACATCTTCATAGGTCTGCTGGGAACTTTTCTGCATGGCGAGAAACATTTTGAGTGAGTGCAGATCAGGACGGTCTTCCAATTGAAGCAGATGTTGAGGAGGATTTCGCAGCTGTGTGAGGACATTATTGCTCAGATCACCATTATCCAGCAATGTGACTTGAATTGCTTTGATGAAATCCATTGCAACTGAGAGTTTTTCCACGGCGGGGGCAAAATCAAGGTCCACATTTGCATGGAATTTGTTTCCAATTCCTTGTGGTTCCAGAGAACCCTCAAGAGTATCGGATTCATCGGAACTGAGATGCGGAGAAGGAGTCCTTGATGGTGTGTCTTCACATTCAGGGTCCGAGATGCTGTCTGTATCAGGTTCGCCAACGAAGATCATCCCAGACCGCACACAATTGAATACATTGCACATTACTTACCTGTGCCACTACCCTCACTGTCAGGCATCCCCGGGTCTTCTCCAGCATTTGACTAAAGATAATAAGTAGAAAGAAGCATTCAAACTAAGAAAACAATTCCATTACCTCGAACAAATGCCCTCGGTCGTTCCCGAAATCCCCCTGGGTATTATCGACTCCTGGACTGAAACCACGTTGGTCTACAGGCTCCTCCATGGCATCAACAGCCAGGTGTTTGTGAGGTCCTAGATCCTCTTCCTCGTGGCCGCGTTTGAGAAATGGTGTCTGCAAAGAACTTGAAGCGGCCCCAGAAGTCCCCAGGAAATCGGGTATCTGGTTGCGGTATTTCTTGTGATCAAACGTAGTCCCACTGACCTGTTTGTAACGCTTGCAGTACTTCGTACAGTCACAGTAGTAGCCGTTGGATGCTGGCATGATCTGCTTAAACGCGAAGTGCAGAATGTCACGTGACGACAGGCACGCAATTCGGGTAGATTGCGATAAGGCAAGCGCCTTGGTAGAACGAGCAGGAGCAATTTCGCTGGCCGTTCGTTTTGGTATTTACAGTATTCGTACATGAACAGAGAGTTTTTGAATTGGAAAATACAATTTTTTTGGAAAAATACACATGTGCGTACAAATAGATAAAAAAACCGTCCAATGGGCTCAGATCCGCTGAGAATCCATCGGACCTGTCAACGGCCGTGATCTCTGATCCGACCAGCTCACCCCTCATCCGAGGCACTTCTCGCTGTAATGGGTTGAAAAGGGTTGAAAATATACTAAGCCCACCAGTGCTGCCTCATATTCTGGCTGACCGCATTGTTTATCCCACCTGCGGTGCTCGAGGTACCAAGCAGAAGAAAATAATAATGTGATTCCAGAATCCAGAGCATAAACAGAACATTATGAAAAGATATCCCAGGCTCAACGAGACGATGTTTTCCCCAGAAGCAGCCAGTCAAGTTAACAACATTCGGACCGGAAGCCAGGCTTCACAAAGTCGTTAGAATAAACTCGGCATTTGCCGGGCTTCCTGCCATCGTCGCATCGTACTCACCTGTCTTCTTCAGGACCAAACCCCGTCTCAAGTGAGTATCTTTTAGCTTAGTGGCCCAGTGTACTTGACGTGGAGAGGTGGTTTTGGAGCTCTTCGGGATGGATGACTATTAGCAATGGCGGATGTACATATTGACGCCCATTATACAGACACTAAAATGGCCACCATCGAAGAGGTTCACTCGCACTCTGACCATTCTGACCACGAGGAGGATCCTACCTCGACAGCGGCCTTGGATAAAATCCAGTCGCGATCAGAGCGAAAAGCTCGCAAGGCTTTGCTTGCATTAGGCCTGAAACGCGTACCCAATATCACACGTGTTACCTTAAGGCGACCAAAGAATGTAAGGATCGCACAATATATCAATATACCTTCTTGATCACATGTCAATATTAGGTCTTGTTTGTAATTGCTTCACCAGACGTTTACAAGTCCCCTAACAGTGATTGTTATATCGTGTTCGGTGAGGCGAAGGTGAAAATTGGAACACTGGTGATGCATGTCCCCGAAGTTGACATGACCTGATTTAGATCGAGGACATTAATTCTCAGGCGCAACTATCCGCCCAACAACTCGCTCAGGCAGGTGCTGGAACTGGAGCTGTTGCTACACTACCAGGTGCTATTGGTGGTGGTGATGATGAAGATGATGACATGCCTGAACTTGAGGCCCCAGAAGAAGAAGGCGAAATTGATGAGACAGGAGTGGACGCGAAGGACATCGAACTCGTTATGCAGCAGGTATGTCGAACATATCCCTTCTCACTTGCTCTTTACTAATGGAATGGCTGAAGGTGAGCTGCTCGCGAGCAAAAGCCGTACGGGTATTGAAGGACAGTGGGGGTGACTTGATTAACGCGAGTACGTGTTTACATTGCTATTACTATAGTTCAACTTTTCATGACGAATATACAGTCATGGCAGCCAGCGAGTAACAAAGCTAGGTTTCCTAGATAGAGAACATGTTGGGTTGTACTTCCACACTTGAGATGCGGTTTCCTCCGCCGTGACCTGTGCCATATAAGCGCACGCCGGTGCACGCGTGCTCTAATTCATGCCTCTTAAGTTGAAGCCTCGAAAACTCAAAGCGCAAGCTGAATCACTCTGCAAAGAGACCACATATCCGCCTTTTCCGCATGTAAAGCTTAAAGAGAGCCTAGAGTGTGTTGTGCTAGAACAAGATCAAATAATCCTAATAGAAGTGTGTTGTATAGGGTCCAACATTTCTGCTATTGATGTATAAGCTGAAAGAGTTGTCCAGAGCCTACTGTCTCCTGAGGAATGCAAATCGTTCGTAAGTTTCGTTGAACAGCTGCCCTTAGAGGCAACACCTCCTAAGAAAAGAGGTGAAGCTGATCGTATGAACCGTGAGTTCCTTACTTAGCCGGGCACGGGCCCTTCCATATTAGAGCTGGCTTCATGTAAGTTATTCATCTGCTCTTTCTAGATCGTTTGTCCATACGCTCCCCGGATTTCGCACAACAACTCTTCTCAATTCTTCAACCTCACCTGCCAGAACTGCCATCTACATCCCGAAAAACGCGTCTAACAAAACACCCTCATTCATTAAACACGAACATTCGGTTATATCGTTATTCACAGGGGGAGCATTTCGGTCGACATTATGATGACTCTGTCAGAGATCCAGAGACTGGTGCTCAATCTGAGTGGACCCTTTTGATATACCTCACTGGTGAAGCACAAGGGGTAGTAGGGGGACAGGTTTGTTTGATGTTGACCCAACTACCATATGATGACCCTGTTGTTTCCAGACGGTGTTTTACCCTGAAAGCCTCGGTAAACCAAAGGAAGAAATAATAGTTCCATTGACCCGTGGTACGGCTTTGTTGCATCGGTGAGCACTTCGCTATCATGTAAACGACCTATTTCATCGTGGATATGTCCAGTCATGGCTCTGAGTGTATACTCCACGAAGGGAGACCAGTCTTGAAAGGCACTAAATACATCTTAAGGTCTGATCTAATGTTCAGGCAATAAAAGACGACCTAGCTCAGTAAACACATGCCTTTGCTTCATTTTCGTTTTCCCTTCCGCTTTTTCGTGGGGAGACCAGCTTCTACAACATCATCATCTCTATCTTGACCGCCACCCTGGTTTGTAGCATAGTCCCGCTTCCGCTTACGAGGGCCTTTCCCTTCGTTTGCTTGCTCTCTGAGTTCGCTAGCAGCCACGCGACCAGCGTCGTCTACACGTTCCTTCAACAGTGCAACTTCTTCCTTGTCTACTACCCATGCGTCCATCTCTTTTCCCACAACGGTTTCGATGCGCTGGATTAATTCGACGTCATATTGGGTAACAAGTGTAATAGATTTCCCCGACCGCCCGGCTCGTGCGGTCCGCCCAACGCGATGTATGTAGTCTTTAGAATGGGTTGGAATGTCGAAGTTGATGACAACGTCGACATTAGGAATATCTAGACCACTGGATCACAGGTGTCAAGTGTGAATAAAGTGGTGTTACATTTAAGATTCTTCACTGACCGACTAGCGACATCTGTAGCTACTAAGATTGATCTGCCACCGCTTTTGAATTTCCCTAAGGCGCCTAAACGGGCACTTTGGGAGAGTTGGCCATGCAAAGGGACTGCTGAGAAACCCAAAGTCCGTAGTATAATGGATAACCTATGCGAAAAGATAGTAGTGAATTTTTACAACGCATTGAATAAACAATATGCCGCACCTCTGTGCGTCGTGAACAGTCCGTGTGAAGATGATAATCGAGTTTTGCGCCAGCGAGTTAGCTAGATGAATTAAATGTACGTCCTTTTCTGTGTAAGGAATGAAGAGGTAGTGTTGTAATAACGTTGATACAGTCGTGTATCTGTTTGAAAATCAATCAACCAAGAATTAATTGGGTCATGAAATGCAATATACACATACTTCGTTGATACTTCGAGTCGTACAGGGTTGGACAAACTCGCACGCTGGAGTTTCGCTACTTTTGTGGTCATCGTTGCAGAAAACAGATAAGTGTTCCGTTCTTTGGGGATGACCCGCAGGATTTTGTCAATTACGGGCCCAAAGTCCATGTCCAGTAACCTATCCGCTTCATCCAGAACCTAGACAGGCCAAATCAATATTGCGGCATTCCATAGCGGATGACAGACTAACAAGATACTTCAACGCTCGTAAGTTGAATCCTTTGGTCTTCTCAAGATGTTCGTCCAACCTCCCCGGTGTTGCGATAATAATATGCGGGCGTTTTGCCAACGCAACTGCTTGTGTCATTAAATCCAAACCACCAATTACGACTGCGGTCCGTACACCGATGGCTGAGCCCAAACTTTCGAATTGTTGAGAAATTTGGTTTGCCAATTCGCGAGTGGGTGCAAGTACAAGAGCGAAGAGACCTTTGGGCTCTTCCCAAAGCTTTTGTAATATGGGTAGGGCAAATGCAGCTGTTTTACCTGATCCAGTTTCGGCAACACCAATGATGTCACGGCCCTCAAGGGCAGCAGGAATGGCCTGTACCTGGATAGGGGTAGGAGCGGTGAAGGAAACAGCGGAAAGTGCTTCAAGAAGAGGATCTATCACTCCCAAATCCTTAAACGAGACCGGCTTGGAAGGTTGAGGCTCGCCCGCAGACGACATGTCGAAGTGTCGATAATGCACTGTCACGCGTACGACTCACGCGACGAGCCCGGTTATGTAAACATGAAGAACAACTCGACTTCTTACTTTACCAGGGTAGCTAGCACTATCTCCTCAAACATCAACAAAGAGCTACCCCACACATTTGAAATAATTGTGTAAATAACATACATCTCTCTGTAAGTACTAAGCTATGCGCTTTTTCTCTGTTTTGTTTGCCTCTGTGAAACCTCCTTTCCTTCTGGAAAACCAAACCATATTCCAATCAGAAGAGCTAGGTTGGAGATTAAAAGTGCAGCGGAGGACAACGTCGTAGAGGGAAACACATTCCAGGCGTATTCAATGGAAGCCAAGATTGCGAACCTGTGATAAATCGTGGATTAATGGCGCAAGTAGACTAATACATTTATATTACCTGAAGATGGTGGGATATCTTGTCTGCCAAAGAAGAAAAGGTATCTGTTGCGCGTACCAGCTGTAAAATTGGTAATGCAACGACCGTGCGAAGATGATTCCGATCAGATTACAAGTAAACAAAATAACAATGATCTCTGTGTGGGCACATGAATCAATAAAAGGATATAGAAGGAATGCGAACGGACTTACGATCGGGCGCAACGTCATAATTACTTGCGCCGCTTCTTGGTGTTCGTAATCCTTGAGTAAGAACATTTATTATACCACCGTCACCCTGGCACCACTTGAAGAAGGCAAAGGCAATCAAAGTACACAGATGCCCCGTCAAAAGTATCAACGCCCAAGGCCTACTCAGGAACACATCTTCAGGGATGAATCTCCAATTGACCGTCCATGTGTAAAAAAAGACGCGAGAGAATTCAAATGCATAAGAAATATATGACCATGGGTATGCACTGATAAACGGCAACGCCACCAGAGCTTGGAATAGCATGATGACGGTCACCTGCCGGAGAGTGTGAAGTAGACCGTGTCGTTTGAAAAGGAGGAGGAGGAGGCCAGGCATGTATAACAAAATCGACATTTTCACAGAAAGGGCCGCGCTATGAAAGAATGGAGAGTTTGTGACAAAAGAAAGATAAAATAAGTGAAGATACCTGAAGAGCACGCTTGCGATATCGTCCCATCCCGTTGCAAGTGCCAAAATCGCTATTTGAACAGTAACCAAAGCCCAGCAATCATTGAACAGGCGCAGCATAAAGAGGGAATGTAGTCTCTTGCTAAGTGGGAGCAGAAGCAGAACGTAATTCGGAACATGACCCGCTTGGCGATAAATGGCGCACGTGAGGACGAGTGAGGTGAGATAAACCGAACCATAGATCTGTTGAGCGAGTCGTAGTTCATACCCACCAGAAGTAATGTGTGATAGTAACCGATGAATAAAAACGTGTCCTGCTGGATATCTGATCCAAGTAGGAAGAAAATATGATCCAAATCAGAAGAGAGTAGATCCAAGAGAGGTAACGTACACCAATGGTCCTGAGGGTCCAATAATCATAGAATAATCCCGTTCTCCCTTGCTGTAAAGCTCAACATGATACATATATGTCTGAAAGTCGATTTCCGTGTCTATTCTGGAGCAAGCTCAGCCACAATAAAGTTGTCTGCGGCGCCACTCACAAGGCACATGGCGAATGATAAGCTGTGTCAAAGCAGCATCGCCAACCAACACTGCTACTGCAATAGCCCAGAAGTATCGGCCGTTAAGGAAAAGTTCTTTGGACCATCGTACACCTACTTCTGCCAGTGATGACATTGCGACGCGCCAAGTTCTCGGAACGCCGTGACCAGACGTCGCGATTTGCTCAACATGGCCACAAAGGCCGGACCGCTGTCAATAGAATCGCTACTTCAAAAGCAGAAGGAAGAGAAAGAGGCTGCGGCAAAGGTGAGTGGATGTTTGATCATTATGCTTCTCTGATTATTTGCAGCCTAGATTTTTATCCAAGGAAGAACGTGCAAAAATCGCCATCGAAAAACGGGCCCAAGAAATCAAACAACAAAAGGACAGAGACGAGCAGGCTCGATGTCAGCGAGACGCACTCGAGCGACAAGCCGAGGAGCTCAGAGTGAAAGAACGTGACGAACAGGCGAACAGATATGTTGACAGGCGTGGTAGCGGTCGTTGTGCGTCGGTTCCACTGCTCTGCCATGTCCCCTGTACTGAAAAGTGACCTTTAGTCGAGGACAGATATCCAAAAAGTCGGGAACGGGACACTCGAAGACAAGACACTCGTCCTGCAAGGCCGGCTTACCAGAATGGTATTCCTACTGCACCGCGAGCGGATCGTAACCGTGGAGGCACGACATCCTTTAATTCATCTGCAGGCTCGTCTTCTATGCCACCTCCTTTGCTGCCGGCAAACACATCTACGTCAGCATCTTCCTCTCTTATGGATACCTCTTCTCCGTACGTCCCTCCTATGACAGACTCAGACCTAACAGCCATTCGTTCTCGGTATCTTGGCGTTGATAAAAAGAAACGCAAAATACGTAAAATGAATGACCGCAAGTTCGTGTTTGATTGGGATGAACAAGAAGATACATTCACACCTGAGGCAGCTGGGCCGGTCGCTAGCATGGGGCAAGGTACCGGTGTCATGTTTGGAAGAGGTCATTTGGCTGGCATGGATGACGGTGGTGGCGGTACGAAACGTGGCGGTGGAGGTGAGAAGCACGCAGATGTTATGGAACGCAGAAAGGCGGCGAAGACAGGGCTGGACGAACGACATTGGTCGGAGAAACCACTTTTGGAGATGAAAGAGAGAGATTGGAGAATTTTCCGGGAAGATTTCAGCATTGCTGCTCGAGGTTTGTTTTCTTTTACTATTCAAAATTCAGTTTTAAGTGATGTGTAAAAGGTGGTCAGATCCCCTCTCCGTTACGGTCCTGGACAGAGTCTAGTATTCCAAAACCAATATTGGAGATCATAGACAAAATTGGATATAAGGAACCCTCACCGATCCAGCGTCAAGCCATTCCTATAGGTCTTCAAAATCGGGATGTTATTGGAATTGCCGAAACAGGTGTGTTAACTAATTTTCTCGCTTAGACTACTCACATTCTTATTGCTCAATAGGGTCGGGAAAAACGGCTGCGTTCGTAATCCCCATGCTAACATACATCGGGAACCTACCTCCTTTCACTGAGGAGAATCGGCATCTTGGTCCTTATTCACTTATCTTAGCACCCACACGAGAATTGGCCCAACAGATAGAGAGCGAGACCCGCAAGTTTGCGGCTCCTCTTGGCTATACCTGCGTGTCGATCGTTGGAGGTGTACGTAATTGTTTGACATTCTAACCTATATAACGTCTAACTTACCTCACATACTCTAGCGCGCCGTCGAAGAGCAGCAATTCAACCTACGGGAGGGAGCGCATATTATTATAGCAACGCCTGGTCGTCTCAAAGACGTTATTGATCGTCACGTTCTCGTCCTTTCGCAATGCACATATGTTGTTATGGATGAGGCGGACCGTATGGTTCACCTTGGTTTTGAGGCCGACCTCAACTATATTCTGGACGCATTGCCATCCGATACACTGAAAGGAGAAGACCCCGATGCAAAGATGGAGGTTGACCAGGACGGTATCGTGAAAAAGGCTCGCACTAGAGTGACTACCCTGTTTTCAGCTACTATGCCTCCTGCTGTGGAGCGCCTTGCAAGGAAGTATCTTCGAAGACCCGCAGTCATCACCATTGGCGAGGCTGGTAGAGCTGTTGACACTGTGGAACAGAAGGTCGAGTTTGTTAACGGAGACGAAAAGAAGAAGTGAGACCACCATTGATGCGTCTCAACGAATACTGATTATACTGCTCACAGGCAGCGACTCCTTGAGATCCTTAACAATGAAGGCTACCCTGCTCCAATTATCGTTTTCGTCAATCAGAAGAAGACGGCGGACATGGTCGCTAAGGACCTATCTCGTGCAGGGGTATGTTTTAATACTAAAATATACGAAGTTAAATGCCTTTACTTATAATTCTGATCACTATAGTGGAATGCTGCTACACTTCATTCTGGTAAGAACCAGGAGCAACGTGAAGCGGCACTTGCATCTCTTCGCAAGGGCGATGCGGACATTTTGGTGGCGACTGATCTTGCTGGGAGGGGTATCGACGTTCAAGATGTCAGTTTGGTCATCAATTTCCAGATGGCAGGCTCCATTGAGGCCTATGTACATCGTATAGGTAAGGCACTTTCTGGGTTTGGGGTATCTGAGTTTTTGACAGGAGTTTTTAGGCCGTACTGGACGTGCTGGAAAGCAAGGCACAGCGATCACCTTCCTCACGAATGATGATGATGAGGTTATGTAAGTAACAGCTTCAGTAGGTAACCTTGCCTAGTGCTAATGCTCGAATAGGTACGATCTCAAGCAGGAGATTGGGAAGAGTCCGGTATCCAAAGTTCCGGTCGAATTAGCGAAGCACGAAGCGGCGCAGCAAAAGGTGTCACGCGAAATGAAACGGAAAAGGGACAACGACGAACAGGAGTGATGAAAAGTTTACAGGTCTACTCACGCGGTCACCAGTATATATGTATCATCCTCTCATAACTTACACCGCTTCGCGTTTATTTTTTCATTTTCATTTTCACCCAAAGGCCCCCCTTCGCCAGCTCTCTAAGTTCGTAAAAGCAAAAAGAGTAAGGGGAGGGGCTTACTTTGACATAGAGTGTCAAATGAGTCTGTGGAAAACATTTCTCAAGTTTCTTACGAGGCGACCCACTCGTGGCTTGCGCCCATTCGGCCGGTGGTGTCGAACCAGGGGGCTGGGCCTCCGGCGCTAGCTGGATGTCGCTGAAACGTTGCAACATTCGAACCTGTAACACTGAAGTCAGGCATGGTCACTGGGAAGTACACGATCATCGCGAACTATGAAAAAGGAAACTTCATGATAAGCAAACTGCTGTCCAAGGCACTACACAGGAATTGAGCGACAAGAAGTGTCCACGGATTGAGAACTGAAACGCACAATGCGCGGACCTGCATTGAATGGAAGAAATATGAAGGGATTTGAAGTAACAGTTTCCTTGAGTCTTTCGTCTAAAAATCGATCAGGGTCCCAAAGGTGTGCGTCTGGTCCCCAGTACGCCTCGTGGCGATGCATGTTCATGAATGAAAATGTTACGCTGATGAAATGCAGAAATTAGAATGTTGTACTGAGTTGGGATTTTAGAGAAAATAGGATATTCGCCGTGTTTTCGGGGGGATATACAACGTCTTGCCTTCATCGTTCACCCAGATTGTACCTTTGATCGTTTGGCGAACATTGAAAGGGACAGGACTGATGAGTGGTCATCAAATGGGTTAATGGGAGTATGTGAATGCTTTCACCTGAAAAGCCTGAGAGTTTCATTAAGGACAGCCCGCAGATACTTAAGGCTTCTAAGGTCATCTGGATAATCCAAAGTTACTCAATGGTGATTGGGTACTATGGAATTTTAATCAACCAATGGTAGGAGAACGGTCCTGTCCAATAGAGTTTATAATCTCTTCACGGAGTCGACTAAGGACGGCTGGGTGCATCGCCAAACAGTAAGTAACAAATGTGAGAAGACTGGCAGTCTGGAAAATTAGAGTACTCAGACAACATTCATACAACATAGTCAGAAGACTGACTGTGTCGCGACCAGCCAACATTCTACGAAGATCTGAGCGAACGAGCAAAATTATATAAAAGGAGCGTTCTTACATATTCAGTACCTCATCGGCGATGACGTTCAAATCTATGAAACGAAGATAGTAAATAACGAATTCACAGATGAGGCTGTAGCCTATACATGCCATCCGTGACATTTACGAGGTGGTCCAAGAGGGACACCTCATGTTTATCAATTCCACTTCGATTATTCCGTTTACGCATGGCTGCCTCGACGATAGGGTCAATAAATCCTCTGATAATCACCATATTATCCTTGGTCTTGTCCCTGAAAAACTCTTTGAGGCGCCAGAACATCCCCAGACGGCCACGAGATGCGATGATTATCTGAGCATTAGCAAAGGCTCTGGAAAACTGCTTGCTTGGCGTAGACAGTTGATCATTTTCTTCACCGGGCAACGAGAGTGGGTCATCGAGACTATGAATTGAAGTACCCAAAAGAAATTCACAAGCAGAGTCGAGGGTGAACCGACTGCAGATGTCCTGATGGTTGGTCCTGTCATTAGTCGACACTACTTGGGACAGAAAGGACATGATCACCTGGAAATCCATGGCGTGACCGTGCTCAGAGCGCTCCTGCATCTTCCGAATGGCCAGGGTGGCTTTCGAGTCGAATATTCCGAAATCAGTAACGCGTTCTTTCGCAAAGAATGGTCTTGTAACTATTATGTCCATGAGTAACACTAACAAGATTTCGTTGATGATGTAGAGACTTCTCCGATGAAATTGCCACATGTCTCCGTCACTATTGAATACACCAACACCCAAAACACTTTTCATGGTCCTACAAACGCTTGTCAGACCACCTGCGTCACATAACAGCCTGGAGCAATAGCACAGCTCACGTATTAAACGAGACGCCCTTCACATAATTATCGAAATCACTGGCGAGGATTCGTTTCACGTTTTCGGGATTTATAGTCAATATTCTCGTATCTCCAAGTGTAGTCACTGCAAAGGTCGTGCCATATATCTTGGTCCAATGTATGAGACCGTCACCAACGTAAAGATCTTGTTTCGTAAAGCCATTCACAAGAAGGTCGATGTTACCTGGCCACTTTCCTCTGACGCTCGGAACAAGCTCAGCACCTAGCTTGCGTGCTTCGCGAATGTGCACCAGGCGAGTATAGGCCGAGTGAGCTTGGGCATACAAAGGAAGAAAGAGGATCCAAACTGCGGCATATACAGCTGTGGATATTTCCCAAGCGTAGATGTGGGATATTATTCTCAGTGAGGCGTGTATCAGCAAGGTAGGTATGAGACGTCTAGATATATCCACGCAAAACACAACACCGGGAGCGGCCATGGGTTGCCTGGAGCGGTATTCCGGTGTCAAATGTGCCTTGCCCGGCCGTAGAACCGGAAGATTCCGAACTGAGGCAGTGGATAACTCTTACACTCTGGCTCTCGCCAGCCTACGCTGGACGTTGTAAAGACTCGTTTCAGGTCTATGGTGTCCTCCTCCATGTCGAACGTAAGGATGTAAGGCGTTCCCTTAATCTCTACTGCTTCTCTAATTGTCTCACGCTCTTTCTTAGTCTTCTTCGTGCCCTACCTAATGTGGAGTTTGTGCATGGTGGGATCTGCTCGATATTCGTACTGCTGTGGAAGATTTAATCATGCCATGTGTGTTCCAGGATTTCCAGGAATTCCTGCCGGTCCAGATAGACCACATGCTACAATCAGAGGAGTGAGTGCTTTGGGTTTATAGTGTCACCCCCTACTTACATTTCTCCAGGCTGTCGAAGTTAGGTTGGGGACTCAGGCTGTTAAGGCGAAGTGGGTAAAAGTGGAACTCAGAAAAATTGAGACAATACCTAGTGGCAATCGTGGTGAGGAGTTCGTGGATCTTGTTGGTCAGGGCCCTATCACTGTATGGCAGGCCCAACACGAAAGTGATACCCTTTCATCGGTTCGTACCCACAAATAAGTCACTTAGGATACGTTAAAGGTTCTTTCCAGAAAGATTTTCCGTTCAATATTCGGGTGCCTGAGACACTCCCACCCAGCGTCGCGCTCGAGAGGGGTGCCGGTATAAAGGTATGTAACAATGAATTGGATGCGATAACGTAATAACATTTTATGTCTTAAGTACGAAGTAGTCGCAACTCTCGTCATAAAGGGAAAGAAGTAAGTAATGAGTTTCGCTGGCATTGCGCAGGCCCTGACCACTCTTTTAGAGGTTTATTTCGAAGAGAGGCTTCTACTCCGATATGTCATCGCGTGCCGGTTGTGATAGACAAGCACGAACTGCATTCCACGTGGCCCATTTACGCTCAGCCTGAAGCGCGTCACGTTGCCAGTAATGGACTCATTCTCGCAGTTGATCGTACCAACACGTGTTTTGCGCCTGGAGACCGTTTGTCGGTTATTGCGACTCTCAAATCTGAGAGCTTGTCACCAGTCGTTCTTCGTGGCCTTGAGTTCTCTCTCAAGGAGACAATTGTCTTTCAATCTCATGGCAAGAAGAATGGCCCTAACGTACAAACCATGATCATCTCTGAACAGAAGACTCCTGTGTCGATGACAATTTATGGCGGCACACAGCACAAAGCGGAGCTTTCATGTATTGTCCCAGGGAACCATACCACAAGCTCTGTGAACACGGGCCGACACATAGATATTGGTTACTCGTTGAATATCAAGGCCATAATAGACTTGGCAAATCCCGTTGCTATGGATTTACCCGTCACCATCACTAATTGGCCAAGGTCAGTAGAAGATCAAAGATATCGTTATTGGTGTCTTGCTTATTATCTCATAGACATGTATCTGCTGAGATGACCAGGTAGAGCTTCTGCAACCTCTCGTTCGGTATCGGTCTAAATTTTATTTTAGGCGGATTGGTACAGCGCCAAACTTATCTTTGAAACTAGCACCTCCACAGGGAACAAACACGGTGACCATACCGCAGACACTGGAATCTCGTTCAGGCCAGATGTATGGCCCCCCTCGTCCCCCACCATCAGGAGGTCTGCCAAGTCTCCCAAATGGCAGTGGAACACATACTATTCCTCCAGGCGCACTTCCTCCAGGTCAGCCTGGGGTTGGACAAGCCATGAATCCATATTCTTTCCAGCAAAATCCATACAGCACACCAAACCAAACTTTGCAACAGGGAGATAGATCCCCCAGGGCTGAAGCGGTGGCTACCACGAACACAGACGTTTCGACAGCAGGTATGTCTGGTACTCCGGACGAATTTGGGTATAATAGCCAAAGTGGCGTTTCCGCCACAATGCCATCGCGGCAAAGTGAAAAAGGCGATACAACTGACACTCACAGGGCAGCAACCACGAGTCATCGGCCATCGATAAGCGAGTCTACTAACGGCGATTTCGAGACTAGTGGTCCGAACCGAATTTCGCTACACGCTCAGGACGTGGATCCACAAGAAAACACCCCTTCTGGAAGCCGCCGAAATCGTACAACAAGTCGCACTCCCCTGAAGATAATGAATGCCAATGATGACATTCCAGAAGAAGAATCTCCTATCAAGAGAGAAGCCCCGTCACAACCTTTTGATAACCCCCCTTCGGCACTGCAGCGACAGGATTCTAAACCTACTTCAGCCACTACCTCTTCACCTCTGTCGGCAACGCCCTGGCCGACAGCTGACGATGAGAAACAGAGGCTCTACGAGAAGGCAAAAGCAAAGGCGGAGAGAGCCCAAGCTCGGGCGAGGATGGAAGCTGAAAACCTTTCTCAGGTGGATTATTCAATATCACCTTAGAGTGTTGTTAATTTCTTCTCAGAGTTCCCCGCCATCTTCTAATGATCCAGTTTCTCCTCTTCGGCAATCATCTCCAGCGTCTCAGAACCACGCCAATGGTGACGAAAGACCTATAACAGGCTCATCGAACCACTCTAGGGCGGCCCAATGGCCGACTGCGGAAGAAGAAAAACAGCGATTATTCGAGCGGGCGAAAGCCAGGGTGCACCAAACACATGGCATTATGAACACATCACCCATTTCAACTTCGACCACGAGTTCAACGGGACGACCCAGTCACCAACGGGGGACGTCCCACAGCTCTTCACAAGATTCACATCTGACATATACAAGTACACCATTCAGCGTCGCATCTGTCTCCAAGCCGGCGATATCGGCTGGGGCTGCGTTGTACTCCCATGCCATGTCTTCCATAACTCGCCCATCATCTGCTATTAACACACCCGTGGCTACATCCCAATCTTCGAATCCTCGCCGAAACGCTTCGCTCACAGGAAGCAATAGCGCTCCTCCCGCTGCGATCTCAGCAGATGAAAAGAGTGCCCTTCGATATTATAACGCTAGAAAGGCAGTTGAACAACGGCAGCGCGGAATGCAATTGTCCGACGATGCACCGCAGGAAGGCCCTATTCCATACGAAGAGTTATTTGGGGCAAGCTCCGATGGTGCCTCTCCTGCGGGTACGCAGCCCCAACTGTCTGAGAAGGAAGCTTTACGCCGGGCGTATGAAGCGCGTGACGCGGCGACGACGGCAGCATCATCGGTCTCTCCATCACCTGTGAGGGGGCAAGGTTCATCGTCCATGCAGATCATGACAACCCCCCATGGACTAGCTGCGCCCTTGTCTGAGAAAGAGGTATTGCGTAGAGCCTTTGAAGCTCGTGATGCTGCTATAATGCGATCAGGACAGACACCTCCGCCGGCGCTGTCGGCCCTACAGCCACCTCCACCCCCGCCATCGATGCCCGCCCCTCCGCCAGTATCATCATCCATGGATACCCCACTCACACAAACGCAAGGTTCGTCGAGTCAATCAATACCGAACACTTCATTATCGGACAAAGAACGCATGAGACTTGCATTCGAGGCTCGAGACCGTGCTCTTGCAGCTCAACAAGCTCCGCAACCGCCCGGTTACGATATACCACCACCGCCGCCAGTTTGGAGTGAATCGCGAAGTGGTCCTATTACTGCCGCCGAGGAGAAGTCGCAGCTCAAAGCCCGGTACGCTACCGAGGACGCCAATCTGGCTGTACAACCCACGTTAACTAGGAATGATTCTGCTGCATCGTCAGCTCATGCACGCCCAGTTTCATCCCACGGGGAATTGTTGAGCGTAGTCCCTGAAACATCCATACGACGTGATCCGACAATATCAGCAGGCAAGAAACGGGCATCGCAGATGATAGCCCCCCCTTCGTTGTCTTCTCCCCCACCACCTCCTCCCTTGCCTCCTCGTCCTCCTGCGGAGTACATCGAAGAAACAAAGCTTGAGGATAGGAGAAACACACTAGCAGCTGATGTGATACTTCCCCCTTCTGATTTTTCCTCTTCATTCGACCTCGGTTTTGATTCGTTTGAAAAGCCTTCCGAACAGCGGAATTAACGCGCTTCTCGTGGAGTATCTGTTCAAGTTCACATTTTCTATATCATACGCTCCTTACTTCCGATACCATATATCTCTTCGTATTTAGTAGTAATCAGTAGCACCGCATCCCTTGTATTTCTGTTGCGCGGGTGACTTTAGGATTGAGGGCAATACGATTATTTTGAATGTTTACAGACGTGACACAAAAGTGGACACACCGTTGGGCGTAATCTGAGTGAGCCATGGCATCGGGCGAGTGACGCCTCCGCGTAAAGTCTTCCAGATATTCTGCTCATTTGCTTCACTTTCCTCTGTAGAGGCCGACAACAACATGGCCCTCACAACCCGCAAGGGGACTGCGTTCAACAACCCAAGCAAGGCCACTAGGCAGCAGATCCCTCCCTTTCTTTCAAAACTTTACCAGTTCGTTTATTTATTCAACAGAATTCTGGTCTTCTGTAGATCTGATATTTGCTGGTAGCATGGTTAATGATCCAAATACTGACTCTCTTATCCGTTGGTCGGACGCTGGCGATTCGTTCTACGGTAAGCTTATGTTGGACGGTCTATTGGTGGGTTGTCTGAAGTAGTAAATCCACAGTGCATGACCACGAGCGATTTGCGAAGGATGTCCTGCCACATTGGTTCAAACATGGGAACTTTGGTTCCTTTGTAAGGCAGCTGAACAACTATGGGTTCCACAAAGTACCCCACCTTCAACAAGGCGTGCTTCGGAGCGACGGCGAGACCGAAGTCTCGCATTTTGAGAACCAGCATTTTCAACGAGGGCAGTCTGATTTATTATGTTTAATACAGCGGAAGAAGCAGGTTCCGAACGATGGGCGAGAGGAATCCCCAGATTTCAAAGAGCCCGTGGCCAGCTCGTCTGCACAGGCTAACGGTGCGGAATCAGAGTCCACACATAATCCAAATAACGTAAAGGGGGCAGTATTAGATATTAATGGCGTTGTGAATGGGATCCAAGCCATCAAACGTCACCAGCACGCTATCTCTGCTGAGCTCAAAGACCTTCACCAATCGAACCAAGGCTTGTGGCAAGAGGCTTTTGCTGCGCGTGAACGACACAAAAAGCACCATGACACCATCACTCGGATCCTCAAGTTCCTCGCAGGGGTGTTCGGCCAGACTGCCAATGGTTCTCATGCACAGGAGGTACCGCGTGATGCTTCTAATGAATCTTCGGACTCAACTGCGATGGTGCCACGTCGGGGGAGTCGGCTCATGATCGAGAGCGGAGTCGATTTAGAGGGCAAGGCGGCGGAGGTGCTCAACGGAATGCATCTTAACATGAGTGACTTCATGGAGCCGTTGGATTTTGAAGGGGGTCAAGCCAATGATGGCGGTGCGTCTGAGTATTTGAATTTAAACAATGTTTTTAAAAGAAACATGGCCTAGACCGCTTTGTAACCATTGAGCCGTCAGGTTCTCCTGGACCGTCAACCCCCCAGCTGGAGTCTCGTCCTCCACCTTCTAACCCACCGTCGCCCCAACCTCTTCATAACAAACCCACTGCCTCGATATTACAACCTACCACCTCGACACCGCAGCACACCTCGACATCACATACCACTAACCCATCTCCGACATACCCATTCTCCATTTCAAATCATAACCGATTGTCATCTGCGGACCTGTCTCAAGTCTTCACTCCCGATTTCACATTTGCACCCGACACAAACTCGTCAGCACTCTCATCCAACGTTCAATCAGACCAACCAGTCCAAAATGCATTCACCTCCCTTTTAAACAATCCCGCACAACTTCAACGTATCCTGGCAGCCTTACAATCTCAGCTGCCCGTGTCCATACCATCTGATTCCGGTCCTGACGGTGCACATATCTCCCGAGAGACAGTACCATCACCTCCACCATTCAATCTTCGACAACCTTCCGACGGTCAGCTTAGTCCTGGTTCAACTTTATCCCTCCTCTCCGCTGCAACAAACATGGGAGCTTTGTCGTTACCAACTGGGGACGACCCGGCGACTCTCAACGAACTGGCGCAAAGCTCGCACCAACTGCAAAAGTCGTACAAGGAAGCTGCAGACGTAGAAGAGGATGTAAACACACTCCAGGGCCACATCGATTCACTAATTGAAAGTCTTGGCCTCGACCCCAGTGCAGCTGCCATACTGCGTGGCGAAGGTCAACAAGAACATCAGCACGCCGACGACGAGATAGTATCCTCAACCGCTCCGCACTTAAACACACTTCCACTTTCGGACGCGAACCCCGACTTTGACTTTGACGCGTTCCTGAGCCAGGACTTTGATCCTAATGCGGGATTGAACGGGTTTAATCCCGGAACTCCTGCATTTGACGCGGTGACGCAGCGGAATGGGGTAGACCGACTGGGCGCTTTCTTGGACGAGGTGCAGTCCGTATCGAATGAGTCGGATGTGACCGCGGCCTCAGCGCCAGAAGGCGAGCCCTTACCTTCTTTATCAACTATGAGGAAGGAGACAACGGTGCAGGCGGATAAATCGTCAAAAAAGCGAAAGTCAGATTTGGCGCAGCTTGGGGATCCGCCGAATGAGACGAAGGCGGCACGTACGAAGAAGAAGCGTTGATGTATTGCCTGGTATGACGATACGATGTTCATTGTGTTTGAGACTGTAAGAACTTTTGTGTAGGATTGTAGGATTGGGAGCCCATTTAGAAAATTACGATCTCCTTACCACAAATGGGTAGTGGCGCATTTGGGCCGCACGTGCCGGATGAATCACAAGGGATGAGAAATAAGGTGATCGAAGTACTTATGGACATAAAACTACATAAGTCAAGAGCAGAGGGAGCATCGATGCTCAATGCTATGTGGAGATGCGTAGATATATTCAACATGTTCCTTCGATTATGTACATCAGCCAAAGCTGAGACCTATCAAGTGTTCGATACAAAGTGGTTGGTATTCCGATACAGCGGCATGTTCCTGCCAAGATTGAACTGTGATGATTTATCAGAACTGTGATGATTTATCAGAAACGGGGTATCCTAGTATTTCCTGGAGTTGAACATGAGCGAAGTAATGAAGTGTCTATATCGCCTGCGACTTACTCGTTGAATTGTTTTCTGCGGGTATAACGACCTCCGCACGCACAGATGGCAAAGGATGCACCAACACAAGCGGCCCAAAGGCCGATAATAGTGCCCAGGGACATCCATACCTGAACGCACAATATGTTAGGGTGTGATGGCTGCTAAATATAGGGTGCGTACAGCATTGCCCCATGTGATATCCAAGATACTGTCAGTGGCACTTTTGAGGTGCTTCTCACTCAGTGCCACAACGGCGATATCAACAAAGAAAACAATTGTCCCAATGAGGGCAGCGAGGCCTGCTAATATGAGGGTGAAGAAGTAGCCGCGACGGGACGGACGCCATGCAGCGTGGAGAGCGGTTAGAAGTGCGAGGAAGGTTAATGCACAGGTAACGGGGTGTAGGGCAAGGACGGAAGTAAGGGTCTTGTTGATGGTGTTTTCAGCATTCTGTATGTGACTGTGCAATAATCAGTTTGAGAAATGAAAATATTGTGATAAAACAAACAGTAGTTGGGCAAGGGTGGAGTCCACATGGAGACCCAAAGAAGACCGTGTGCATTGAGCATTGGTACTGTCGTCAAAACCGAAAACGCTGTAGGAATATTAGATTCAGTTGGAGATGAGAAGAATGCATCTACGCACCTGCCCTTGATCTGGCTGACACAGTAACCCCAGAGGCCAAACTTGATGTCACCCGTTACATCAGTAGTGGTGACGCCAAAGACACTACTGGAGTCTTGGATCTTCAGGTCCCAGAGGAAGATGGTGTGAATGATAGGCACCGAGAGGGACACAAGGAGAGAAAGTAGCCAGGACACGAAAAGCAGGAAGGAAGTGATGAAGTGGAACATTGTGCGTAGTCGTGGAGTCGTGAGCAAGGGCGAGGACGCCTTTTGTGCGAAATAGCCCATTATGCTTTAGTGGTCTATATGCAGGTCGTGTTGGTGGCGCTGCATGACGTATCGCGACACGGGAGTAATAGCAGAAATTGCGGAGCATCCATGGGCATCAGCGAGCACCAGGGCACCCATCTTGTGCCATCATCGTGCAGGACAACGGAGAGCGAGTAGACTCAGCAGAGCAAGACGGCGACAACGGCAGCGGGATGGCCCGGACGCCGCGGGGGGTTTCTATAGAAAAGGCAATAGAGGTTCTGGAGAACCCAACATGTGATGCTAAGCGTTAGGTTCGCTAATCTTCTGATCACACCGCTCCCAGCTTTGTGTGCTTTTCTGTCGTTCTCCTGCACACACAATGTGTCCGCGGGCTTGGGGGTGTCGGCACAGCAGACTGCGGGTGACTCAACAAAAAGGAGCTAAAAAAATTAAGAGAAAACCAAGGAAAAGGAGGATGAACGCCGCGCATGGACGATTGTTTGTACATGTATTGGCTAGTCTCTGATTCCATAAGAAGCTTTAGCGCGTTTGACAATCTGTACCCCCCTTCTCTTTCCCCTCTCCCCACTGCCTTGTCAACGGCCTTCGTCGACCCTCCTCTCCATCTTCTTGCTGCCTCAGCTGTCCTTTCTCTTGTCCATCGGCATCTTTTCCACTGTCAGTCTCTTTTTTGTCGCCTTTTTCTTGCCTTTTCTATCATTCTATCAAACATCACGCTTTTTCCTTATGCTCACTTCCTTTCTTTCTCCAGCCCACATTCTGCGATAATGTCTGCTACTGAGTCCCCCGCCGCCCCCGTTGTCGACCAACCCGCCGTTGAGGCTGTCGCCGCCACCGAAGTCCCGGCTACAGAATCTGCCGTACGTGTCCACTGCCACCCCTGTTTCACCTTCGTCTCATCTTATGTTTAATCTAGCCTGTCGAAGCTCCCAAAGAGGTAAGTCGAGCTTGGCGTGTCTTTGAGTGTTGGTACTAAAGCCGCGTCCGCTCCTTTACAGGAGTCGGCCCCCGCCGCCACCGACGTTCCTGACGCTGAAGGCTCAAATGCCGCCGCCGTTGAGGAGCCCGCGAAAGAAGAGGTGAAGGAAGACGCTAAAGCTGATGAAGCTAAGGTACAACGTCTATCTACCACTAGTATCTGTCTTTCTTACACCTGTGTCAGCCTGCCGCTTCTGAAGAGAAGACCGAGCAGCACAAAGAGGCTAGACCAAAGAGCCCTAGTATCCTTGCCAAACTGCTTGCTCCTTTCAAGGGTGACAAGAAGAAAGAGCCCAGGAGCCCCAAGAAGGAAAAGAAGAAGGAAGAGAAGAAGGAGGCGGCTTCTACTGCAGCTGCAGAGGTTTGTTTCAATCTTCCCATTTTATCACTAATCTTAATCTTCGGGTTAGCCCGCCCCCACTGCCGAGGAGGCCCCCAAGGACGATGCCGAGGCACCCGCCGTTGAAGCCACTCCGGCTGAAGATGCTCCCGCCCCCGAGGCCGAGGCTCCTAAGGAGACGTATGTGTCCTTTAACGCTCCCTTGTTGATAGCGTCTGACCCTTTTTTCCAGTGAAGCAGCTGAGCCTGTTGCTGCCGTGGAGGAGTCTCCCAAGGAACCAGCTACTACTGAAGCTGCGGAGCCTGCCAAAGATGAGGTTAAGACCGAAGAGAAGGTGAGTTTCTTCTCGTATGTAATGGATAACTAGTCTAAGTAATATATGTAGCCCAAAGACACTGCGACTGCTAGGCCTAAGCAGACAGCCACGAAGGTCGGTCGCCGATTGTCCGCTCGCGTCGGCGAATTCTTCAAGCCTAAGCCCAAGGACAAGGAAGTCGTTCCTACCAAGGTCGACGAAAACCCGCCGAAAATCGATGAGCCTGCCCCCGTCGCACCCCTTGAGAACCCCGCCGAAGATGAGGCCAAGGCTGAGGCGCCCGCTGCTGAAGCGACGGTCGAGGAGACCCCCGCCCCTGTCGCCGAGGCGTCCGAAGTATGTGACCACGTTTGGATCTCACGCCGTTTACTAACCTGTATATTAGCCGTCGAAACTTGTGGAGGCTGCACCGGTAGCGGCCCCCGTTGTGGCCGCTGCTGCATAAACGTCTCGTTACAATCTCATTTCACCAATGACCGTAACGCCGTTTTATGACGCCCGACCCGCATGCATCCTATCTCCATGTGCACGTTACCCCACTCCGTATGCCTTGTGGATTTCCTTACCGATTGTTTCTCGTCTCGCCCCCCTCTCCATCCTCTCCGTGCAAATCTAACTAGTTCCTCGTCTTCCCCGCCTTCGATGTCTTTCCACGAATACGTTACGTTCACCTTCGCGGTTTTGTCTTTTTTCTTCTTACTGTTCCTGTTCATTATCGTCTCGAACATTCCCTTCCTTGCTTCGGTATCGCCATGCCTTCCTCAGCGTCGTATCGTTTCTATCGACCTAATGATAGCTTGTTTTTCGTTTGGAATATACCTCCTATTGACATAAGTGCAATATTCTGGGTAACTCATAAGTTGTTCCATTTCTGATCACGTGATCAGAATACGCTTCTTCCTCAGGTTTGTCTCCCATTGCGCGCAATAGACCGCAATGCCACCTAAGAGCTCGACCAACAATGAAAATATTCCTTTGGAGGAAGACGAACCTCTTCAAGCTGTTATCCTCGCAGACACCTACAACGAGCGACTCAAGCCTCTAACGGCGAATCAACCTCGAGTGCGTTTCCAGCACATTACACAACGACCGTAATGTAACGCATTGACATTTACAACTTGAAACTGGCAGTGTCTACTGCCTATTTGCAACACTTCGCTTTTGGACTGGACGTTGGAGAGTTTGTCGCTTGCGGGCGTGAGGGAGGTATTTGTGGTGTGCACCGCGCATGCTGATCTGATCAAGGAAACGCTGGCGTGCGTATGGGTCCTGTCTTTCCACCCCTCACGATCCCGCCCCCCTTTCGCCTCTTGTACTTCACTTATATTCTCACCTACAGTTGTATTCACACTTACACTTTCATTTGCCCCCCTACAGCGGCTCCAAATGGTCTCTCCCCTTCTCCAACCTCAAAATCACCCCTATCACCACTGACCCCTCCTGTTTCGCCCCCGGTGAAGCCTTGCGCGACGTCTACACGCACGGCGTGATCACGTCGGACTTTGTGCTCGTGTTCGGGGACTTGGTGAGTAATGTGCGGCTAGACGAGGTGGTGAGGGCGCATAAGGCGCGCCGGCGTGTGGATAAGGATGCGATTATGACGATGGTGGTTAAAGAGGCGGGGGCGCAGCATCGGACGAGGTGTGTAGTACTTCGTGCTGAGTTGTGTCTTCGAAGATGCGGGGAATACTGATTGTTACGGTTGTTTTCGTTTTGCAGGCCGGTGGGAGATGCGGGTGTGTTTGTGCTTGACGCGGATACGGAGCAGTGTTTGCACTATGAGGCGGTAGCCGGTGTCCCGTTAAAGCAGAACGTGCGGATCCCGCGCGGGGCGCTCGTGAAACACAGGAATGTCGATGTGCGGAATGATCTAATTGATTGTGGGATTGATATTTGCTCTGTGGAGGTACGTACATGCGCCGTGTTTCGTGTTGTATTCCGCCTTTTTTTACAAGCTGTTGTGCTGCCCTATGCTGGTGTTTGTGTTGTTCTAACGCATATATGGTGCTACTCGCAGGTCCCCTCCCTCTTCCAAGACAACTTCGACTACCTCGACATCCGACGTGACTTCGTACATGGCATCTTAACCTCTGACCTCCTCGACAAGACAATCCACTGTCACGTCGTGAAGGACGGATACGCCGCACGCGTAAAGGACAGTAAGAGCTACGACGCAATCAGGTGTGTTATGCTAGAACGTACATCACGCGGGGAACAAGCAAATTGCTCCTTTCCCGTTCCTTATTGACCTGCGTCGTTGCAGCAAAGATATTCTCTCGCGCTGGACGTACCCCCTTGTGCCGGACGAAAACAACCCCAGCGGGCAAGCCTACGAGCACCGGCGCGGGAACGTGTACATTCCCCCAGGCGGTGCCTCCGTCTTCCTCTCCCGCTCCTGCAAGATTGGTCGCAACACCCTTCTCGGCGCCTCCACCACCATCGACGATAATGCCCTCATCTCCGGTTCGACGCTCGGCCGTGGGTGTGTTGTCGGTGCGGGTGCAGTGATAAGGGACAGTTACTTGTGGGACGGGGTGGTGGTGGAGGCGGGATGTGTGGTGGAGCGTTGTATTGTCGGGAGGGGGGTCGTACTGGGGCAGGGGAGTGTTTTGGGGAGAGGGTGTCTTGTTGGAGACGGGGTTCGGTTAGGGGCTGGGGCGAGGGTGGGAGAGTTTGTGAGGATTGCGATGGAGGAGCCGGAGGAGGGGGGAGGTGAGTTAAACGCTTCTCACTGTTGTTGGTGTTGTGTTGATTCGGATTGTTGCCCTTTGCTAGAGCGGCCTGCGGAGGTGTTGGGGCCAGGCTCGAATGGGGTGGTATGGCCGACTGTGGGGGCGCATCCTGGTGTGCGGGGCGCGGAGGATGAGGACGAGGACGATGAGGTTGCAGATGAGCTGGAGACGCCACAGAATCTGCGGTTACTGCGCATAGGTGTGTATACTTCATCACGATGGATGGTATATTCCTAATACTACACGTACGCGGTACAGGCGACGAAACACGGCTCGAAGACATGCAGCGCTATGAACCGGACAGCTCCTCCTCCGAAGACGACACATCCTCCGAGGCATCCTCCGTCCTCGACGACGCCGACTCCTCCCACTCCTCTCATACCTCAGTCCCAACGACTAATTTCGCCCAAAAGCTCAACTCGCTCGCGGATGCCGAGTTCCAGAGCGAGGCAACGGCGTCGCTGGAGCGCGCTTGGGCAGAAGGCCACACGGTGGATAATGCAGCTGTGGAGCTGAAGACGCTGCGGATGGCGAGCAATGTGGCATTGCGGCGCGTGGGGGAGGCGGTGGTGGGGTTCTTGCTGAGGAAGATTGCGGATGGAGAGGGTGGGGAGGATGTGCGTCAGCGGGTGAGGCGGGCGGTGGGGCGGTGGGGGGCATTGATTACAGCGATTGGAGGCGTGGATGCGGTGGAGACGGTGGATATTCTGCAGGTGGGTGAATGCTAAATTGTTCCTTGCTGTTAGTGACGTCAGCTGACGTGATATGATGCGGTGTGTGCAGCGGGTGTGTGCAGAGGAGCCGCGGTACCAGGTGTTGTTTGGGATGGTGCTTGCGGCGTTTTATCAGGAAGATGTGGTGGAGGAAGAGGATGTGCGGGCGTGGTATGAGAGGGCGGCGAGTCGGGATGTGGGGGTGCTACCGGTGAGTGTGGGTGAGAACATGGCGAAGAGCTGGGCAATTGGGAGCAGGATGATCGAGCAGTTTGATGCTCAAGAGTCGGAGAGCGACAGTGGGGGCGAAAGCGAGTAGTGTAGAACATGGCCAAAGGTACTTATTGCCGTCACACAGAGACGTATAAAAGGAATCGTCACAATCAAATCGTATTTAAATGTGAGAGATACAGTAATGACGAGCAAAGTAGAGTTCGAGTCATGGAAGTTCGAGTCATGGAAGATTGAGTCGTGGAAATTCGAGTCGTGTAAGTGTGAGTCGTGGAAAACCGAGTCGTGGAGAAACAAGTCGTGGTATCACAAAACGCAGAGTCATCGTCTCCTAATATTTTAGGATAATGTAGAGTGCTGCGGGAGGTGAGTATCGGTGAGTAAGGGTAGTAGCTGGATGGACTGTACCATGAATGATGCCAGGAATGTATCCGAGAATTGTCAGGAGGATCTGCAAGGGTGTCAGGGAGCGAATGATGGGCAGGGATAGGAGACGCACGTTGATGAGAAAGTCGGCACCACATCCGCGCTCGAGAAAGACACCCAAAGGCGGTATGAAAATTGCACAGATGATCTGGGCGAAACGTCAGAAGCCACTCGTCGCTGCCGTGCACGCCATACCTTGAGGATGTCAGAAGCGGTGAAGGCCATGGTAGAAGATGGGAATATCCGCGCCCCGAGAAAACTGAGCCCTTATGTAGCCGGCTGAGAGTGTGACGTCACACGTGCATCATGTGTGACCCGCTGTGACCGTGACCCGTCGTGACCCGGTCACCGATTCTCAGAGATGGCATACACTGCGACGTACGACGGTTTGTCCTCGCGCTGCTGCCCGCGCTGACGTTCCCCAGGTATGGCAACGAGGACCTCGACCTATACCACGCGCCCACCGCCGACATCAAGCCGCTCATCGTCTACGTCCACGGCGGCGCATGGCGTTCCGAAAGCAAGGAGCGCCATGCCGGGCTCGCTGTCCGCATCCGTGATCGCACAGGCTGTCCCGTTGCTGTCCTAGACTACCGCCTCACCGTGAGTCTCAACTGTGCGAGCATATGGCCGAGGTGTACGCGCCGAGGGTACGCTCGAGGTGTGCACTGCATGTGCGCCCGAGTGCACGCTGCACGCTCAAGTGCACGCTCAGGTGTGCGCTCGGGGTGTGCGCTCGAGGTGCATGCTCAAGTGTACCCGTCTGCTCGCAGCTGTTGCTCGCCTCCCGCTAACTCACCCCCAGAACTCGACTAACGAGCTCAAACACCCCGCGCACGCCAAAGACGTCCTCGCCGCCCTTCACTTCCTCCTCGCCTGGCCCGACGGTCCCCCCTTCGACCCCACCCGCCTCTACCTCATCGGCCACTCCGCCGGTGCCCACATCCTCACCTCCATCTTCCTCGACGCTGCCCCCGCCTTCTCCCCCCTTTCCCCCGACAACGCCCCCCTCAGGCCCTCCCCCGCCCTCCTCGCCGCCGTACAGGGCATCGCACTCTCTTCGGGCATATACGACCTCACCGCCCTCATCGCCTCTTTCCCTGCATACGACGGCGCCTTCGTCAAGGCCGCTTTCCGCACCCCATACGCCTCCTGGAACACCGCGCGCTACCCGCTCCACGCCGATGCCCATCCCGTCCGGTGGCATATTATCCACTCCTCAGGCGACACCCTCGTTGATATTCCCCAGTCCCGCGCCATCTACGACCATCTCCGCCAGCTCTACGCCAGAAAGGGCTGGGACCAGGAGCGTATTTCCAAAGACTGGGACACCCTCTCCACAGGCCACTACTACTTTGATCACTCTCCGTACGCTGACTTAGTTAGCGACTGGGTCACGAGCGATATCCAGAAATATTTCTGACGACTCGGAAAGACGTTCTGCGCGGGTACTGAGGGTGTTTTAATAGCTTCTTTCCCTTCGTATTCTTTCAGTTAAGATCATATGGACACTAGTTTTTGGTTTCGGGCAATACACGCTGTACGTTATGTTCCCTACCCTATTGAGACTCGGTCGATATCCTGTTTACATAAGAAGCTGTGGCATGTCCGCGCCACAAAGCTAGCAAGCGAGTAGCACCAAAGCACCAAATACTCCACCCTACTCGACCCTGCCCCGATACACAGAAACCGACAGAATTAATTAGCAGCCAGAACCATGCACGGATATTATAAAGGGACCAGTGGTATTCTAGAATTTCGGATGTGGGTGTCGCCCAAATAGAGAGAAACGCACGCTGATCTCGCAGAAGAAGATCATCATGAGAGAAGCCTGAGCTTGAGAACAGAAGAGAACAGAAGGTGCGCTATATAATGTCCCGCGGACTGGCGCCCGACTCGAAGCCTGGCAAGCGGACCTAACCACTTTATTCACTCGTTTGGTGCACCAGGTGGTCGATCGCGACACCGCCACATATATCTGGAAATAAACAGGAGGTCGCATTACGATTTAGATCGGGTCGCCCACGCCACACACGAACATAGATCTCCGCACTCGTGAAGGATTGACATGCGACGTGCGACATGTACCCCGCGTCGCTTGGAACCAATCAAGACATCGTGAAAGCCGTGTCGCCCGTGCAATGTCACGCGACCATCTTAAGGTGGCGTTGACATGGAGGTGCTATCATCGAGGGGTGGGGTGCGGACATACATGGCAGAGCCTAAAGTTCGAAGAGTCACATGTCAGTCCCGGAAACAGACACAATTCGACGTCGCATAGCATAATAGACAACCAGGCAGGCAGAATTGAGTTCGTAGAATTGAGAATGGAGCACGTACGTCCTTCCGTCGTCGCGCGATCACGACCGCGCCCCGTCTTGAACAAATAAATCTTGTATGGATTCCGTTCCATGCACGCCACGCCACGCTGCGCCACGCCAGTCGGTCAGCCCAAGTACTGAGAACTCGCTACATAGTCTGAGAACCTGTTAGAACAAATATGTAAACACGGAAGTTAGGACCCACCACACTGTCGCTCCGGAGTATAGTATCGTCACAAACGCACGAATCACGTTATTCCACGGCGCGCAATACTAAGATCCGAGGCGGCGCGTGCCAAGCTTGATGCATTAGGGGTGGAATGAAATGGGCACCGGCGCGAGGCACGAGATTCTGACTAGTCGAGTAGCTTATCCCGTAATAAGGCGGGGAAGCAAGGGATCTGATGACGCACTAAGTTATAATACCTAGGTACAAAGCATTTATGGGCGCTGCGCGAGTGCCCTCACGAAGCACGAATCACGAATCAGGACGCGCATGGTGACGCTGGGCTTGATCAGAGTGGGGGATGACGTAGGCTCCGGTCTAGGGCCGTCGTTGAACGGACGTTGGAAGAGGGGAGCTCTGCGGGGACGCGTATAATGCGCGCGCGGGGGATCGTGTCGACCTGAGCGGGAACAAGCAGCATCCGCGCACACGTACCCCCGCCGCAGCCCGAGGTAAGGTAAATAAGCGCGTCCGCGAGCAGGCAGGGCCAACTGACGCAATGAGCGCGAGCAGAGGGAAAACAGCCAGATCTACTCGATTAGCCATGTAATTAAAGACGGTAAATTTATTTTTTCTTGTTGGACCTGGCTTTGTGATGAGGTGTGAGGGCAACTTAGCGCGAGGACGGGGGCGCTGATCTTGATCCTAATTCGTGTAGACTCCCTGAGAGCAAAATTAATAGAATGAGCCAGCTGGCGAGTCCAACCTTGGATTTGGAGGTCGACGGAACTTCAGAACAACCTGACATCATATAGGATGCAGCGAGACGCTGATTCAAGGTGTATTGATATCGGTGCCAGTGGATTTCCTGCCAATAACATAAAACGATCAATAGGAGAGCTCAATCTGCCTATAACCCTCACCACCGGAATACCTAATTGTACTAAACCCTCAGGCCTATGGCGTTCGAAAAATTCCGTTATCCTTTATGTAATCTTCATGTAATATACCCTTAAACCTAGGTCATAATCACAGTGAAGCATTGCAAGGGCAACAACATTTCCATTTCGTCGCGGAAGCAAATGCAAACACTAGTACTCAAGCTCAAGTCTAAAGCTACAATTTAGCCACATTAATGATTGACTCCGTGAAGCTATGACTGTTCCCTTTGCGCCATGTGCATGAGGCCTTAACACAATCTCTATGTAATCTAAGGTCTAACTTAAAGCTAGAGGGGCCATTGGCACTGGAAGATTGTTTCAAGATCTATTTGGAATACGAATTGTGAAAACGTCCAGCATGCAATTTGGTGATTGCTAGTACTGCGGGCCTCATGGGCCTCACCCCTCGCGATAATCTTCAATATCCCCACCAAGCTGTTCCGCCTTCACGCACACTCTCAACAGTCCTGTGAAAAAAAAAAAACCACTGGCAGTGGCATATGCACAGCGCATATCAAGATATTCCCAGGCGTGATCGTCCTTGAAGGTCAAAGAAGGCAGGCAGGTGAGCACCGCGGAATATACCTTCAGGAAAGGAAAATTGACAGTTGGTTAGATAGATCGCCCTGGGCTCGGTGTCTATTATCCACGACGCTAGAAGATACCTAACGTGACGATTAACGTGGCTAATTAAGAGCGCCGCGGTGGGCGCCCATGTCCATAACGGTGGCAGCGAGAAAGGAAATACGATGGATCACGGACCGGTGCACGCGAGATATCGAGGGAAGATTGACAGTCAATTGATCGTGGCGGTGGTACAAGAATGAAATGACCGGCATCTAAATGCACTTCTTTATTGGCCAGAAAGCGAATCTATACAGAAGGTGAACACATTACACCTAGAAGTGAATACAGATACATGTCCAGAATAAAGTCAAAAAACAAAGTCCACGAAGTCCACACAACACGCCACACAACCACGCATCATACACCTTCTGTCGCCTTGCTCTGGCTCATTCGAAGCCACAAGCCGCCCTGCAGAACACATAGTTGTTAGGCAACCAATTTGTCAAGTCAAATAATCGAACACACCTCTGAATATAATGTTAAATGTGAATTTAGGACACATTGCTCAAAGGCTTTTCGGGGGGTACCGGAATTGCTGTGCTTCCAGCTGGCAGGCGGTTGGGAGGACTCTGGCTGACAGTCGGGTGCCAGTTCTATGCGATCAAAATGCTGGAGCATACGAATAATAAAGAATGACGCTTCATGGTAGGCAAATTGCTGTCCCAGACACTGTTGGCGGCTAAGCAAGCAATCCTGGTGCAAAAAAAGGATGGTAAGGGGTACGCACAATACGCGGGCCTGCGCTAAATGGGACAAAGACGTATGGGTTGTTCGTGATGTGTTTCTTGAGTCTATCGTCTAGGAAGCGATCTGGATCAAAGAGATGCGCATCTTCGCCCCAATATGGTTTATGCCGTTGGCTGAGCATGGTGGCGAATGTGACTCTGAAACATGTTCAGTGGTGACTCGAGAGACAAAGCCACGAAAGTTGATATACCGGGTGTTAGCGGGCACGTATAATTTCCTTCCTTCGTCGCTGACGATAGTCGTGGCTTGGATAGTAGCCCTGCTGTTGAATGGTACACTTGGGAATAACCGCAGTGTTCTATACCACGTCTCAGAACCGTGCTTGCTGATAAAACGAAGCAGAACGCACTCATTCAACACAGCCCGCAGATACTTCATGCCGCGCACGTCGTCGAACGTCGGAGCGCGACTTGTACCCACTGTACTTAGAATCTCTTCACGAAGCCGGGCAAGAACATCGGGGTGCATGGATAGACAGTATGCGACAAACGTCAAGAGCCCAGCGGTCTGTGCGTTCATCATAAGAAATTTAGTTGGGAAAGCACGTGATAGTAGAACTCACAGTATCGCGTCCAGCAAGCAAAATACTTGTCAATGAACGTCAGCTGGTTAATATCACTGGTAGAATATCAACTCACTTAATAATTTCATCGACGATGAGTGTCATATCTAATAATGCAACGAAGAATCGTGAGGAGGTGGTTCGGAACCACGTCGAGCAGGCGCTTACTCTCTGTGACATCCAACAGGTGCTGTAGGAGCGACTCGTCCCGCTTCGATTCGAAGCCATTGGCACGCTTCCGCATCGCTTCCCGAACAATGGGTTCAATGAAACCCCGCACCTCCTTCATGTCGTCAGCCGTCCTGTCCTTGAAGATTTCGAACAGTGGCCATGCGACGCCGATGCGTGCGCGTTTTGAAATAGATATCTGTGCATTGGCAAATGCCCGCGCGAAGCGGTTGCTCGGTGTTGCGATGTCGCTGAAATCTTCGCCTGAGCGCGGCAGGGGATCCTGTAGACTGTGGATTGAGGCATTGAGAAGGAACTCGCATGCCGAATCAATCGTGAACCGACTGCAGATATCCTGGGGAATGACAAAGACAAAGACAAAGCCGTCTCAGCACCGCGCGCATATTTCAGAGAGAATTGGAGGGAGACTCACCTGAAAGTCGATAGCTTGCCCCTGATCGAACCGTTCTTGCATCTTCTGAATCGCGATACTAGCCTTGGTATCGAATATACCAAAATCGGTAACGCGTTCCCGAGCAAAGAAGGGCCGCGTGACTGTGGATCGCACGAGCACGGGTGTCAAATGCAAATTAACCAGAAATAGGCATCACACGCACGCTTCCGGTGAAATTGCCACATTTCGCCGTCGCTGTTGAACACACCCACACCCAGGACCGATCCGACGATTCTAATAAGAGAGTAAATACCCCGTTCCATACTTTATAAAGCGAGAACTGTACTTGTTAAATTTTGGACCCTGAAATAAGATAAATTTAACACAAAATCTAGGGGTGCAGAGTTCTTATACGAGAACAGACCTTTTCATAACTGTGAAAGTCAGTGGCCAGGAGTTGCTTCACGTTCTGTGGGTTGGCGGTGACAACCCTAAAGTCGCCCAAGACCTTGTTCGCGAATGTCGTGCCATACTTATCGATCGCCTTTGCGAACCCATCTCCTAGATACAAATCCTGCCCGAAGAAATTCGTCCAGAGGAGGTCGATGTTACCCGGGAGCTTCCCTAAGCGAGCGAGGCAAGTAAAGCACGTTCAAAATTAGCACTGCAAGGGTGTTGGGAAGACTCACCCGGCGTCTGCACAATCAGTTCAGCGCCGAGCCGACGTGCGTCCCGTACATGTACGAGATGCATGCACGCTGCGTGGATGTACCAGTACACTGGGAGGGTGGAGAGCCAGACCGCCGCAACCAGCCAGCGCGACAGCTGGAAGGTGGGATAGTAGCTCGCAAGGCAGCGAAGGGTGCCATGCACCACAACGGGAGGAGCTAGGACGCTGGGCGCGGAGGTGAGGAGGAAGAGGACACCGGGCGTAAGAGACATGTCTGCAGCCACTGCACAGTGAGTCCAAAGCGAAATATGTATTCGATTGTGCGCGCTGGCTCCCGATCCTTATATCACTTCCCGCTTCGGACTCGAACTCTCGAACCTGATCGTATCGTGGTATGTGTGGAGGGTGATGTCAGCCCCTTGGCCGCCTGGCGGCATCTTATTTTGGAGGTCTCATCCTATTGGTGAGGTATCACGGACGCGCCGGTAGTCTTTTCAGCGGATAGTCTCGGACTCATTGTAGCACCGGCCCCCTGGAGGCCAGGAGGGAAGCGCACATCGCATATTTCTTCTCATGTTAAATGACACGATGCCGCGACAAATTGTTTTTACATACCTTGCTCCCCCGTTTCTCCTAAAAAATGCGCGGAATGTGCTGTATGAGAGTACTAGGACCATCGCAGGCTCCGGTGCAATACAGTATTTTCTGGAGTCGGTCTGGAGCTGTTTCCGCATCCATACAGGGTCGGACGAAAAGAAATTTCCGAAAACTGCAGTGTCGGACATTTCCCAAGGGGTCACGTGTCTAAATTCTTTTTCTTTTTGGCAGCTCTCTTCGACTCGCCCAATGTTCCATGCTGCTTCTTAATCCCATGCGCGTCACGCTCATTGTATCATCAGAGCGTGCGTGGATATCTGCGGTGTTTGCGAGACAGGAGATCTGAGAGCTGACATTTACACAATCTTAAGAATTAATTGGGCGGCTTCAAGTTCAAGCTTTCGGCCATTCGCTCGTAGGTAGTGCTTCTCTATGCATCTAATCCGTTTCGCACCAGCGTCGCGATCGCATTCATGTTATTGGTCTGCACCACAACCACACGAGAAGCACTCTCCGGTTCTGAGTTCTGATTTATTTGCCGATGTCGCAGCTGGTGGCTGTACGCACACGATCCTGATTCGTTTGTAGCAGATCCTAGCGGAACATATCTAACAATATGAGGCACTTGTGATTAACTTCTACGGCATTTGCGCAATGCAAAATACGGGTTCCGATTACGCATCTCCTCCGAAGACAGCCCTCATCCCTCTTCCTTCCTTGGTTCCAGACCTTATCAATTATACTGGCATGAAGCACTCTCCGGTTCTGACTCAGTTTGCCGATATCGCAGCGGTGGCTGTACACGATGCGAGCATACGGTTTTGTTTACCCCAGGCTCTACCGTATTCGCGAATTAATGGAAATCACAGACGCCGGCACGCAACCCCCAAATCAAAATCTTGAATCATTTTTCCAGGCTTACCCATTGCATGCCTTAGAGGTCGTGGTAAACGTATCACGCAACTAGCTACTGACTTCATCAGTATATGATGCAGATCCATGGCCTTAAAAGGAAATCAAATCACCCCCATGCGTCGGGTCAGGTAGGGTCGCAATACGTCGCAAGTCCCTGTATCACCTTGGTTTGACCCTGGTATCCTTCCTACCTACTACGGCCTAATTAGACTGCGTTGCCACAGTTCTCCTTCTGATCCAAGTCTCTCAGCCTCGGACATGTGAACTTCCTCATCTATGGTAACAATGACAAAAACAACCATAACTTTGTTTCGAACATAGAACGCTAAGACTGTCAATTTGTCAGTTAGCAACCTCGACTGTTGATGGACCCAAAATACATGGCATTTGAATCTTTGCTATTACATTTGTCGTGGTCAAATCTCAAGTGGCGTCTCGCAGAAACAAAGGTAGGCCACTGTTGTTATTCAAGGTGCAACCGGAATGGAGACCGCACCTCCAGGCAACAATGACGTTGCGATCGCATCGTGTTCCACTTATCATCAGTTCAATCTGACCGATATCAACTTTTCTGTTTGTCTCATTCCGACGTTGACCTATCAAAATCATGATGCATTGTTAAAATTGTGTTCTGATCCATGCTCCCAGACTCGACTTTAACATCTGAACTCACTCCAGGACGCTACTGAGGAGGAATAGGACATTCACTATTGCTGTAAGTTAGTGGACATCCTGAAAAACATTGTCGACTCACCCATCTTAATTTTTCGATCCTTCAGCGTTCACGGCATCCACCGGCTTCCTGCTCGCAGGTCGAATGGCTGGTCGATTTCCCTGAGGTTAGATGTGGAGTCTGGAAGCGTGGCGGGTCAGGGTCAAGTTTCCTACCGACATTGCTTATTTAATCTGACTGCGTCGCCAGGTTACGCTGGGACTGGCTTCCTCGTGACATCTAGAGTCTGCAGCGTAGCGGGTCATGTTTCCTACCGACATTCCTTATATGAGCAGTTTGTGTTGCCAGAGTTCTGTTTCTGATGCAGGCCCTTTAAGCACAATTGTAGCACCTGCATTGGAGCTCCCTACGCGGCACCGAAGAAAACAGCTGCAACGAAAATCATAACATTGGTATATCTGAAACCTACAGTTTTTCTTCTGTTACAGCCAAGGTTTAAATCAGGGTTGGGCGACATCCGGAACCTGAGCTCCCCTCTGCGGCACTGATGGGGATGACGACAACCATAATATTGTCCATCCACCCCACGCTTGTGGATCACCAACCCCGCTGACTCTAGATATATCCTCGTGTTTGGAGGTGGGTATCCTCGTGGTTACACCTTGCACGTGGGCTCAGCAGGTGTGGCGGCATAGCGGATCAGGTTGGGTCACGCCTATCATTTCAGAAGGGCCTACATCACCATCCAGCCGAAGTACTGCCCTTTTTGATGCAGCCTCGGGCTCGGACGACATCTGCATTCTATGTAAGCTCCCTTCTTACCAACAACAGCGTTGCATTCTGAAACTATCAATTCCGTGGTTAGATTCATGACACACATCCTCCGGTGATTCCTCAGGCTACGGTGGCCGAGCAGCATCAACAGGTTATTCGAATTTCGAAACTCAAATCCCAAATCCTAAATCGTAAGGGATATCCGGACCGGATTGGCGCTCGAGGCACCAGCAATATGTATAATAGTATATGGCATCGCGTGACGATGTACATGACGGTCACGGTATCAGTAGCACGTAACTGTCAACGTTATCAACCATGCACGTTATATGGCTTTCTACAGCTAGATTCTCCAGAGCTCGAACACCATTGTGATATATACTTAATTCTCAGGCGGCTCATCAAGTCTTTAGTTACCGATGCTGATTCGGATGTTTCATGGCACACCTCGTTCAAATTATGCCAAGTTAGGTATGCCAACTCTGAGTGCAGACGTTCTACTCATAGGTGCATGGAACGTCAGATCTGGCCTTTGACCAAGACCTCACGCTAGCTATGCTATAGCAAACTGATGAGTTGGGCCTCATGCTATCTAACAACAATGCCGCTCGATGGATGGAGGGATGGTGGTACTCGAACGAACTTGTCACATCTGAGATCTGGATGAAATGGTGCTGCTCTTTCAAGGGTACGCCTCTCTCGCTCAGTCACTTTCTTTGTACTACCGCTTCATGCAATATAGGAATTGCTTAGTCCAGGTTTCTTTTCACAATGAGACGTCACAGGCCAGAAGACAATAAAAGGCAGCCTGCAGCTTGTTCTAAAATCAAGATGCTTTGCCTTGACTGCTCGGAAGAGTTCCCTCGCCTTGCGCAAGGTGAAAATTGCGCGCGCTACAGGAAGAAGAGTAATGCTGTGTCAGAAGTTGAACATGCTGAAATAGATGCATGCCTTTCATTCTTCTAAGTTTGACAGGTTTCTAATGCATTTTTTGTAGAATATACCACAGTGTCGTGGGTGTGGTATCCTTGCCCATTTTCTTCGGCACCGATACTGCGGTGCATGTGTCGCAGCTGGTTGCTCAGGAAGACAACCCAGTCCCACTAATGGTATGGTTTCTTCCGTATTTTCCTCTTCTCATTAATCTCTCATTAATCCTTACTTTATGGTTCTTTTCGTAACGGCTAGATGTCGAACAAATTCAGTCACACACCTCTGATCACCAGGCTCGGGCATCAGAATACAGGCTCAACAAGCCTCCCAAGCGTGCCCAGAATGCCAACCTGATTAAAGCAAAAGATTTGAATGTGAAATGACATGAAGCGCGGAAGCAGAGTAAAGTTACAGGCAATATCAATGTCAAAGTCACCTTGTATGCATACCCAGTAGGTGGTGCTGCTCAGAAGGTGTGTCGGATGCATTTTTCTCTTCTATCTCAGGGATACTGATGCGAGTCAGGTCCAAATGGGCTCAATAATCATGTGTTTCATGGAAACGGAGGATGCTGATTTGGTCCTGGACATTCTTCTTGCGCAAATGTATACTCAATATACTCGCTCCCCTGCGAAAAAATTAGGCTCCCCTCCAGTTTTTGAACGGTGAGTCTGATCATTTATTTATTGGTGGAGTGGGGTAACATGCCTATTGATAACATAGCGGTAAAGTCGAGTTTTCTTTAGTTAGAGCAAACCGGGCAAATACTATAATTGATGAGAGTCAAATCATGTCGAAGAACCTATCAATCGGTCAACTTAGGGATGGGTTTAACACAGATGGTATCCTCACGAACAAGGATAACAGACAGGGTTCGCTCTCACTACGCCTCACAGTCTGGACTCCAGATGATTCGGTATGTATGCGTAATGGTATGACAAATTCATTACTGAATATCTATCAGGAAAATTCCGACTCCGATGAGAACGGCAAAACTAGTGCGAACTCACAATCACATGCACATGACTTGCAGCAACAGGACATTGAGACTTCAAAGGTATTTATATTGTACTTATTGCAATGTACAGCGGAATTAAAATGTTACTAGGTGACCCCAGCCACAAAACATGTGACCCCCCCAGCTTCAGTGCAATCAGAATATAATGCCAGGAAAATTGGCACACATCTGAGCACAGTCTAAAACCAAGTGGCCCAGACATCCTTACGCAGACTGACTGCCAGCAATAGGGAGTCTATTCAAGGAATAAAGCGAAAACGCACAGATGGTGTGTTTTTCTATAATTATATTTCTACTTGTGTTAATAGCCTTAACAGACATTAACCTGGTTTCAAAGAAACAGCAAGTTTATGCAAGTGCTTTTCAGTCTGCAAGATTTCAGCCTCCAACTTTGCGATATGATAGATATAAAATGTTCCATACTACTGCATTTACAACAGAAGCAGGTTCTGTAGAACTGAGTACAGATACCTTTGTTGAAGATCTTCACATTGTGAGCACCTGGGCACAATATAGAAATGCAGGGCTTGGGA
>MU134568.1:1623-16228 GCA_015039355.1 Ramaria rubella
ACGGGACGAATTACTCCCGTAAACATTTATACTTAAGACATGGATTCAAACTACCACTCTAATAGAAGTAATGAACGTGGTAGAACAACATGTCTGCCAAATTGTGTCTGTCCACCCTACCTCTATAAAACGGTATATAAGAACACCAGACGGTACCATTCTAAAACTCGGTCTCAAGCGTTAGTATTTAGAACAGTGATGGAGTGTACGTTCTATATCACCCTTAAGTGGAGTCGTCTTTAGGTAGATTATTTAGGTTTTGAAAGTTATCTAAGTTTAGAAGTGACCGACGAGCGGTTCTCGAGAAAGACGGTAACATATCGTAAGGGTTTTGAACGAAAGGTAAAAAGGTAAAGTAGGTGTGGAAAAAAACGAGATTTAAACAGTACTTGTTAAAAGTCTCATGGAACAAAAAACTGTTATGGTCATCAACGAGGTGTTATACCTGTCTTATGTTGAAACGTCCACCACCGTAAATGTCGAACGTTTCCACGATAGCCCGTTTCAAGAGTTATAAACCCACTGTTTTAATGAAGTCTATCCATGTAGTCAACCTAAGAGTGTCGTACTGTACCCGTGTCCAGATACACATTAATACTTTTGTTTCCATGTCGTCATTATCATAAGTTGGAAGTAGAACGTATATCCGATCTCCTAACTCTACTGTCCGACCTTCATTCGTTGTACCTTGTGATCATCTTAGTTACCACATATCCGTAATACCGAGTTGAGGATGGTGGAGACTGAGGATGGTGGAGGCTGATGAAGACTGGTGTAGGTCAGAGGTGGTTGTAGACTGTTGCGGGAAGTAGTTCACGGTTAAAGGTCCTAGAGTAATCGGGTTAAACATGACCTAGGAAAACTGTAGTAGGTAGCCGCTAACAAGGACCACGGACAGTTAGTTAGAAGTAAACAGCGACGGACAGGTCATGAGATTAGTTTCATGTTAGACGGTCGTAAGTCGTGAGTGGAGGTAGTCTAGGTCGAGGAAGGAAGAAGCCGGGCTAGGAACTGAGGGAGAAACCAGGTTTCTGAGTAAAGTGAACAGGGCCAGTCGATCAGTTATGTGGAGGTGGACCGGTGTAAACCGACAATAGGAGTAGTTTTGAAGTATAACTGTTAGGATCGACCAAAGGGTTAGTTCGTACAGAGACCTGAAGTTAAGGACAGTTGTTAGGTGACGATTAACTGAGGGAATAACTGGTAGGGTAGGATATAGGGGAACTTATGTTGAAGAATTGAGGTTGTCTCGAGTTATGTGGACAGTCGAGGGTAAGTGTTTCGAGTAGATAACAGTACAGAGTTGGTTAAGTGAGGTTTAAACTGAAGGGAGGGGGAGCGAGAGCCTTACGTGGGTTCTCTAAAAGGTCGGTTATACTACTTCAACGGTGAAACGAGTTTTGAAAACGTCTCGAAACTACGTATACCAAATTGTTTACTTCTGGTGAAACTTGCTGAAGGAGAGATACAGTTTGTTAACCAAGCTGTTCAGTAGCTTCCGAATTGACTTAAGGTAGTCTTCTTGACCTGGCGTAAACTACGGTTCGAATCTCAGGATGTACTAGTACTGGCCTGTAGTTTTGTGAAGTTTCTCTTTCTAGATCTCTTGAAGTGCTGGTTTATAGCAGTGTCCCAGGAAACTTTAGACATACTGAAGGTGGTGATAGTTTCCTTCAAGTGAGCGTAACGTCCGACCGATGAGTTGACGAGGATCTAGTCACTGTCACGGATACTTTCTATGAAGACCGTACCATAAGGTTTTAGGTAAACCCTCTTTGAACTTCTGTCTTACGTGGTCCTTTTATGACGTGAGCTGTCTAGTCAAGGGAACTTTTAGCTGTAACATCAGTTTCGACGACTTGTGTAGAAACTGGAACCATTTAAGATACTACTACTTAGACTGAGGCTACCAGAACAAAGTCTTCGTCTACTAAGTCTGTTTCTTCTCTCACCGAGTAGGTTGTTACTGCTGTCACTAAGACTACTACTGTTCTTGTTTTTTCTTCTTCTTCCGTTGGAGGTTCAGGTTCTTTCGAAGGGGTCGGGGAAGGGGAGGATGAAACTGAAGATGAGGTAGTAGAAGTTGAAGGTTTGGGTTACCGAGTAGGGTCTTACTTTGACTACTTCAACGTCTAGAGTACCTGTTCGAACGAACGTACTTGTAGTCGCTGGGGTTGATGATGATAGAAATAAAAACTTAACCGTGTTTTCGTGGGTAATACCAGTTAAAAGAAAACTTCGGGAGGGTTGCGAGTTCACTTCGAGCGGGAGCGTGGTTATGTAGGAGGAGTTCAGTTGGGGTTGTCCGATTAGGATCGAGCAAACTTACGATAAAGACACCTCTTTTTCCTGTACCTTGAGTTGCTACGGTAGTTCGACTGTGTTACTAACGACGATTGTGTTATCGAGCTTTACTAAGTCCAACGTAGTGTACCGGTCTACCAAGTCTGTAGGAAGTATTACCGAGTCTTTGGTAAAATAGACGGTAGTTAGCTCTTAATCGAGAGGTTGAGTCCTTTTTAAAGCCTAGTAGGACGCTGATGGTTAGATTAGTACCGAGGAGGTCTTTATATACGTCGACTGAGTCTGATAAGTCTCTCGCTGTCACCGTTCCCAGATACGTGTCATATGGTTAGGACAGAGTACTGGTGCACTGCTTTCTTTTTCGCTATCCTTCTTCTGTTCTAAGCTACCTCAAATAGGAGGAGGAGCGGGATTCGAACGAGGGTTTCGAGTTCTGTGCAGTAGATGAGGCCGTCAGGGGAGAGTCCGTTGATATAGGGGAGAAGGACTACGGAGGGTCCCAGGATGAGGTAGTCGTAGCCGTCTGTTTCTCTTGTAATAAAGATTCGAATGAGGAATACTGTAAGGAGGGGAGGGAAAACTAGGTCTACTGCTACTAGTTTAGTACCTTCTACAGAGGGTCGGATGTGTAGGACGTTGAATAAGAGTAAAACTTGGAGGGTCCCTACGATTCGGTAGCTCTAGTAGTTACTTCGGAAGCTGTCGAGGGTTCTGGAGGTTCCGTGGTTGAGGTCAGTGATGAGGAAGTAGAGGAAGTTGCTTTGAAGTCAGTGTTGAGGTCACGTTAGAGTTACAACTGTGGAAACAACTGTTTTAAAACCTGAGTGGATAGTGACCGTTTGAACCTCTTCATGAACCAAGTAGTGGAAAATGTAGTTTCTTCTAAAACCTAATAGACGCCGAGTGAGCAGGATGTGAAATGTGAGTTCTGTCGTTATAGCTGTAGCTGTGACGATACCAGTTGTTATACCCGTACTTAGGAGGTTACGCGATAGCAGGAGTACTTCGATCTGAGTAGAGATAAACGTACTCGAAACTATGTCCTGTGAGCCAGTTATGAGAGTAACTAAGACCGAGTCTTGAGTTGTAACATAGTGCACTTCAGTGGTTGGTCTGTGTCTATGGATACCTAGAAAGTCGGTGAAGTAAATACGTACTGCGACCTGTCGTGTGATGAGGGGAACTTCCTGTATAAGTGTTACAGTTAGAGTCGTGTCCTTTAGAACAAGGATGTTGTCTAGAAACCCAGTCACCGTCTCAGCTTAAGAGAGAAGAAGATCCTGTTGGAACCGTTTCAGCTTTGGTATAATCGTAGTTTCTTTCTTTTCTTCCTTGAATAGAGACAGCAGCTCTGTTATGACTGTCTTTATAAACCCTTGAAACACGATAAGGACGATTTGTATTAAGTTTTTTTGTTGTTAGTACTACTGTCCAGAAAAAAACCTTTAGGAGTGTTAGTGGTAGGTGTAGATGTAAACCTAGTTCTTCTTATGTAGGAAGTCAGACTCTACTGAAATTTGATGGTACATGGGGAAGAGGTTAGAGTTTAGAGAGGGAGGAGCAGAAAGAGAAGTTCAGGATATATACGACCAAGTTCAGAGTACTAAGTCTTATAGAGGAGAGGAGTTCTTTTAGTTCTTTTAGGTTTTTGTTCAAGATGAAAACGGTTGTCTTTTATGTTCGGACATGTAGCTTCTTAAGTGGACCAAGGTCGACAAAAGGGACTTCTACGAGTACATTGAGCTTCTAAAGGGTTACTAGGGGAAGAGTTGGAGGGACATGATAGTGGTTTGAGGAGGGTTGAAGTAAGGGTGAGGTTTTGAGTGAGTACTTGTGGAGTTCTAGGAGTTATAGTTAGGACTACCAAAGAATACCGGACTTCTTCTTTTTCGAATACTGCTACCATAAGTGTTTATTAGTTTCTCAGAATCGTATACCGCTAAACCTTTCTCCTTGTGAAGTGAGTCTAATGAAGAGACTGATGTAGTACGGACAATAGTTGGTGTAGGGGACCCGATTAGCAGGGCCTTGCAAAAGGTGTTTCTACATTGCAGCTCATGGTATAACTTATGTTCATTACATAACTACTGGAACAATGGGAGTTCTTGCAAGTCTCCATGGATATGTACATCGGCAGTGAAACTTAATTTAATTTGATTACTTTACACATCATATGAACACACAAAAATCTGTCAGAGTGCCTCAACTGAAGCCAAAACAGTTCGCTTTATTACGTACAGGTACCTGTCTGGGAACTTGTGTTGATTTCTCAGGTCTTACTGTCATAAGTATCTCCAGACCTGCATATCGACAAAGTTAGCATCCAAAGTCTTATTTTTTTTTTCCGTTCAAAGCTGATTTATTTACCTGTAGGTTGCAGTTCCGGAGCGAGTCTCTGGTAATGGGTGACTTAGGCTCAAGTGTTTGGTATGAAAAAAAAAAATGTGTCCCCCATCTCACGCCATTCTCATTCGTAATGATATAGCAGGAGCTGCATTATTGCTGCATAGTATACTTTCAGTGGACTAGCCTTAGGGAGGCATTGGGCATGATGGTGGTCTTAAATAACTACTGTTGTCTGAGTCATTGGTTGGCTCTTCATCATAACTAAGTTAGTGGGTACAGCTTTCATCTAGCTCTAATTTGTCACTAATAGTGTACGTGTAGCTGTGATAGAACCTAGAATGCTTCCAGTGGCAACCAAAGGTCCTTTCTCTAAGTGTCGACATCCTTTGAGTTCCATGAGTTGCATACATATCTAAGATTGCGCGCATGCAGTTTCTATTGCCGGTATATGGTGAGCACGATGCATGAATGGCAATGGAGCATATGTACTCAGGTAACAATGGATATTAGGTGTTTCATCCGAATATGCCATTGCACGACTTATCATTCACTATGTTCCTGTGCATCAATTCTACTATTGCTTCCATATTATCTGAACTTCCACTGAATTTCTAATTTTCCTCCAAAAGCTCTTCCTCATGGCGTTGATAATGTTCATATTTTATGGGCTAGTTTTCCTTGTGTTACGTGGAAGCAAATTCGCTTCACACAACATGGCTCGCATGCTCCTGTGAGCAAATAATAATCGCAAAATGAAGGCTGTGGTATGTACACCTAAGCACAGGTGACTTTATTCTGGTTGAGGTATCCAATCGCTAAGTATTAAATTTTCATTATTCTTTTGTTTCCAAAGGTCACACTCACACATTTATGGCATATTTCATATGCATCTTCCCTATTGCTATCACCTGTATAATAGGGTTGAAGGAGGAAGATGTTCCTGAACCCGTCTGGATTTTTAGCATGTTCTTCCTTTTTTCCCTTGGTATGCACTAGTTTTGGACCTGCACATCTGTAATTCATCATGATACAACCATGCTTTTGCAGGAGCTGTTGATTCCATCATCTACACCACCACTAATCAAACCAATCAACTTCCAAACTCACATGCAAAGCAGCAACAATTCTAGCATGAAGGCTCGTGGGAGCTAGTCACGAAATAATACCATAGCGGAGTGGTCTGAATTTCATGGAACAAGTCTCAAACCTCAACTCTGATATGGATCAACATGATAATTTGCCCACTAGTGAATGCCTCCAAGCACCTAAATCTAAATCTGGTGCTTACAAACCCTCTGGGGCCATCCGTGTTACGCTGGAGCGGATTCAAGAAGTTATTTAAGCCTGCATACAGACTCTCTGTTGCTCCATGTCTTTTGATCTTACTACTAGTGACTTAGGTTGGAGATATTGTGGAGAGGCATCTCATATATGGACGACAGAAAGTGCCATCATCCTTGATATTAAGGAGATTGATCACTATAGTGTCATACCTTAACCGACAGCCAATTTCGCACAAGGTGAGTGTATATCAATTTCCATCATGTTGAACCCACAAGCCCAGAGCTCCTCACTTGCTTATCTACTTGATCTTTCCCTTCAATAGTCACACTCAAGACACCAACGCTACACTCAAGATCCTAACACTAGACTTAAAACCCTTGTCACCATTAACATGCTTGCCTTCTCTTACCTCATTTCTACTGGACTCCTTGTAACCACAACACTGCGCCGATGTTGCAGAAGCGTATTGCGCAGACCATCGCAGACTCGACCACCGCCTGGGCTGCAGCTTGCATATGTTTTGTCCATTTAAATGGCGTATTCAACTGACTTTGTTCGTGCTGCAGAAGGCTGGTGGGGCAGACAAGTGCAACACTATCTCCCAAATAGCATTCCAGACACTCCTTGCCGCTGGTGTCAATTGAGATCAACAGAATGCCACCGACCAGATGGTCTCACTTGCCAAGACGTTCAACAACGATCCATGATCTTGCTAGCTCAGATTTTCAGTCAGTAGCCCTGCAATGCACCTTGGCAACAGCTTCCAGGTTTGCCAAACGGCCTCGCGCCACAGAACTCAGAGCTCAATGGCTTCTTCCACTGCCAGGTATGACCTTATGATTTTAAGTGAATGTTGGCTTATCAGTGGTTTATTTCCAGGGAACTGTGGTGAGTGACAAAGCGGCGACCAGACAGGCGACTTGCCGTGTCTTGCCTCCACAAATAGCAATGCGTCTGGGATGGTGACAGCGTGAGCCTTCTATGACATCACAAAAAGCTTTCAACTTTTTTGTGACTTGGTCACAAGGCTGTGCAGTGTGCATCCACAGCCCCATGTCGTGCACTAACAGCAAGCATGGCATGCATAACCACGACCAACACCCATCGATAGCGAAGGCATCACAACCACACGAATGTGATGCAGCATTAACCCTCCCCACGAAGATATGCCCAATACAACACTGAATGCGCACTCAAGGTGGTGACCACACTGCATCAAACAGCGCCAGCGACGACGCCACACACATGGTGGGGACAGTGATGAGCCCACTCCCATCTTCACCATACACACCAGCACCAGTGGCAGGCCCAAGGCTCCCCATCTGTTGCCGTACACAGGTCCTAGAGGCACGAACAGGCCCTTCGATCCCTCCAACCACCTCAACCTTTATAAAAGTAAGATCCCTCATGCAGATCGCTCTCAACAGCACCTGATCTTTGCAGATAGATTCAACAAACCAATGTACAGGAGGGTGAGATCGGAGGTATCAGACAACAGATTGGTGCCACCCATTTCCCTGTGGATGCGATCAAGACCAAAACCGCAGCGATGAACACCATACGTTACTTAATTACACGTGTCTTCCATGTGACTTACACGCCTCTTCTAGGATGGAGCATTTAATTACGGTCTACTGATCATTGAGACCCCAGGACATGAGTGTTTACTAATCTACAATCACGGGGTAGTTCTATTGCTATCCTTGTAGTAGATATCATGGTAAGCTCACATTGACTATATGTGTCTTCAATTGTCCTCACTTCCAACTTTTATCAGCATGGACTGGAGCTCCAAACTTTGGAGTCTGTATGATTGTTGCGCGACCGGAAAACACCATTCATTGTTGCACTTATAACAAGGTGTTTTACAAGGTAACCCTCTTAATCCCTTACAGTACCATGCCCAGCTCACCACTCATGTGTGTAGGACAATATGCACCATCTGATCGGTACCTATTCTCGAAAGTGAGCAGTCCGACTTCCTTTTCCATCAGAGATACCCACCATCTAGTACGTCAGTCAGTTTGACTACTGTGGTGAGTATCCGCATGGATTCCATGTTGATAAAACAGGGAAATCTCCATGAGCAGGTCTTTGGGGTTCAGGTTTGTCGACCTTTTTGTGAAAAGTCACAAGTCACAAAAAGGTCGAAAACCTTTTTTGATGTCATGGAAGGCTGTGTATCAATGGCTCGTGCACATCATCACCAACAGCGAGCACGACATGCATGACAACGCCACCAACACCCAGTGATCGTGAAGGTGTCACAACCATACGTGCACACAATGCTGCAACAACACTACCTCCAGCCACCATCACACATGCTGACAAGTGCCCCCAGGGCCATGAAGACCTGCCCAACAGAACACCGAAAGTGCATTCAAGATGGTGACCACACTGCACCAAATGGCACACATGGCAGGGACAGCAATGAGCCCATGCCCATCTCCACCATACCTAGTTGGGAGACATGCACCAGCACCAGTGGCAGGCCCAAGGTTCCCCAGCAGGACACCACCTGCCGCTGTACCCACGTCCCAGTGGTGCAAACACACCCTTCTATCCACACAACTGCCTCAACCACGTCACCCTCACGCAGCTATACCATGTTGTGAGCGAGACGCCAAGTTAGGTCACAAAAGTTTTTCAACCTCTTTGTGACTGTGATGTAACAAACACCACTTATGTGACCATAACTTTATTATTTGAATGGTAGGGCAAGAAGACAATGGGGTGTGTTGAAACCATGAAGATGGACAGTTGATTTCATCCACAGCCGTGAAGGAATGGATGAGTTGGGTGATCATGTGGTGGGGTCTGAGGCAGGACTTGCATCAAAGACCTGAATGCTTCTGTGTGTGCGGAGTCGCTGCCTAAAGTACTGCGTTGCTCTGGTGCAGACCTAGCTTCAGACACCTGAGGAGAGGGCTGCAGCTGTCTCTCTGTGTGTGCAGAGTCGCTGCCTAGGACACTCAGCCCTCTTCCACTCTATGTTGATGTTTTAAAGTAGACTACAATGCAGCTCAGAAGGAATGGAGGAGGTGGGTGATCACATGGTACTACCATGGTAGGGTCTGAGGTGGGACTTACATCAACCACCTGAATGCTTCTGTGTGTGAGGAGTCGCTGCCTAAAGCACTTCAGGGATTTGATGCAAGTGCTGTGTCAGATGTCTGGCAAAAGGAGGGCTACAGTTGTCTCTGTGTGTGCCACTGTGTGGAGTTGCTGCCTAAGACTACTGTCTCTCCCCAAAGCAACCACTAGTATGATATTCTATTCCTCCCTTCCAATGGGGTTGGGGGATGTTATGATTGACTGTCTCCATGTCTAAAGGTTGGGCTGTGTCAGTGCAACTATGTGCTTATGTGTGTGCAGAGTTGCTGCCTAAAGTGCTGTGTTGCTCTGGTGCTGACCTAGCATCAGACACCTGAGAGGCTGCCGTGGTCTGTGTGTGTGTGGAGTTGCTGCCTAGGACACTCGGCCAGGTGGGAGGTGCATGTCACCTAAACTTTCATATGTGTGCAGATGTGTTAAATACATGAGATGCCTTTCAATGCCTCATTGGATCAACTCCCTGCAGCTATTATTCTTATAGATGACATCAATCTATGTCTAAGACATTGCATCACACCATCCACCCAAATTAAATGTCTTCGCAAATCACATGTCTTTTGAAGACATTTAAATAATTTCAATACCATTAGGTTCAGGCCAGTCTCACTTCCAGCTCTGAGCTGACATTAATAAAATACTTATGACATTTTGACATCACCTTTTTGTGATGGTGACATGACAAACTCAAAGTGCTGGCAACAACACAACATGATGACATCACAAAAGGTTTTCGACCATTTTGTGACCATGTTGTGATGCCCTTCAATCACTGGCAACAACATAACTGTTTTCAACTTTCTTGTGACTGTGAGGAGATGAACATGATTTGATCACAACATGATCAAGCTCCAAAACAAGAGGGAATGGTCTTTCCACCTCTCCCTGCTTATTCTGGCTATATCTCTGTTATTGAGAGGTATAACAAAACCTGATTCAATAAGATCTTCTTCTTACCTCTGGTAGCTTGGGAAGTGCATGTTACCTAAACTTTCATATATGTGCATACCTGTTAAATACATGAGATGCCTTTCAATACCAACTCCCTGCAGCTGCTATTCTTATAGATGACATCAATCTATGTCTAAGATGTTGCATAACACCATCCACCCAAATTAAATGTCTTTGCAAATCACATGTCTTCTGAAGCCATTTAATTAATTCCGACACCATTAGGTTCAAGCCAGTCCCACTTGCAGCTCTGGGCTCCATCTGACATTAACAAAACATTCATAACATTATCACATCACAAAATGTCTTTGATATTTTTGTGACTGTGATGTGACAAACACCAAGTGCTGGCAACAATGCGACATGATGACATCACAAAAGGTTTTTGACCATTTTGTGACTGTGATGTGACTAACTCCAAGTGCTGGCAAAGATGCGACATGATGACATCACAAAAGGTTTTCAACCATTTTGTGACTGTGATGTGACTAAATCCAAGTGCTGGCAACAACGCGACACAATGACATCACAAAAGGTTTTCGACCATTTTGTGACTGTGATGTGACTCAGTCCAAGCACTGGCAACAACAGGGCACAATGTCATCACAAAAGGTTTTTAGACCATTTTGTGACCATGTTGTGATGCCCTTCAAGTGCTGGCAACAACATAACTGTTTTCAACCTTCTTGCGACCATGAGGACACAAACATGATTTGGTCACAATGTTCTGTTTTTTTTTCTTTTTCTTTTTCTCCATGGCAACAAAATGGAGTAAACAATATAGGTGATACATTTGGCCGTTGCCAAGCTGAGAAGGAATGGATTAATTGGATGATCACCCAGTGGGGTTTGATGCAGAACTTGTATCAAACACCTAGACACTCCTGTGTGTGCAGACCCACTGCCTAAAGCACTACCTTGCTCTAGTGCAGGCCTATCTTCAGAGACCCAATGAGAGGGCCACAATGGTCTCTCTGTATATGGAGTAGCTGCTTGGCATGCTCAGCCCTCTTCCACTTTCTGTATGCTCATGTTTCAAAGCAGATTACTGTGCCAAGCATGCATGCTGATAAGTCTACAATCTAAAAATCTATAGCTTTCACAGCTAGTTTCCGTTTCTTCCTATTTTTCTACCTCTTTTACAACCCTTTACTATTTCTTTTATTGCACGCTACTGGCGCTTATTTAAGCACCGAGCACATGCAGCTTTCTATGACATCACAAAAGGTTTTCGACCATTTTGTGACTTGTCACACATCACAAAAATGCGAGAGGTCACATGACTTAACTTCAACACAGCTAGATGGTTTCTATGCATCCATACAGGCCTTCCAGCATCTCAAATAAAATATGTCATGTAAAAGTCAATATAATAAGATTAAATAATCAAGAGAATGCATGAGCTGCAGCTAATGATAGACATGAAAAAAAAAATCAACAAAGCTCAAAATCATTGGACAACATATATTTCAAGTCTTATAGATGCTCTAAACCATTACCTACATCCCATTCAAACATCAGTTGGACCAACTTCTCACTGCCTGAACCTGCACCTGACCATCAGTTCAATTCAGGTGGTTGAGGTTAAAACTGGCCACCCAAACCTCAACACGTGATGACGTCACAAAAGGTTTTTGACCATTTTGTGATTAATGGATTGTGGGCGGGTGCATGCGCACAGCAACTGACGATTCCCTTGATTTAACTTACACCAGGCCATCATTATTTTATATTATTGTTTTACTGAGAACCATGTGCCATGTTATATTTATTTATTACTACTATATACAGCAATACAAGCCTTTCTGAAGTCTAAGAAACCTAAGTCTTCTGGACTGAATTTGCCTGTCATCTTACATTGTCCATCAAATTTGGTACCATCGTGGGACCATATATTACCAGTCTTATCAATGATTCGTGATGTAAAATGATATAATCCATGATATATTATTCCACATAGATTCATTTTATGTTTGGTATTGTCAGTAGTTATTAATTCAATATTACTTTCTATGTTAATCTCACCTTGAAATTGAGCAATATCAACCACATATACGCTTGGTGCAACCTGGAAATCTGTTCATAATCTCATATATTTTTTACAAATGTCACATTTATTATTTAATTGAGCAAATAGGGCATATTTTAAGTTATCTGCAAGTGAACGAACATTAGAATCCTTGGAAATCTTTTTTAATTTCAGGGCGGTTTGGCGGTGAACATCTTGTACCATTTGATTTTGGTCTTGAATATGATATGCGACCTGACAGGTCTTACACATCCAAATTGATTGGGCCAAACCTTGCAGTCGAGTAAATAGCATCTCACACACAGCGTGAATTTCTGCTCCTATTTGACCTTGTGGAAATAAATCTTTATGGTTTTGATGGAGACATAAGCATAATTCATTGCAGACATCTTCAAGTGTATTTATCCCATTGTCAATATTAGTAAAACCTTGTAAAATTTGGTTTAAATAGGGTGTACTCATTAAATGACTATGAAAGTCCACCTTATGGTCTTTCCACATGTTATGAAGTACAACTATTATAGAATCATAGGGGCAAGACCACCAGATACTATCCCATTTCACACCCAACAATTTATTAATTTATTATGCTTGATGATATTGCAACCATTTTCCCCGTGGCACAGTTTTTTCTTTTTCAACGTGACATTTGAGTCAAGCTCTTTATTCTTATGCTTTTTAGTGGACAAAGCTCCATTTAGCATCAATGGTGAGCATTTGTGATTAAGTCTTCCATTATCATTGCTTAGCGTAGTTAATGATTGAGATCCTTTTGCAGTTACATAGTTTTGTTCATCTAATCGTAATCGTTTAGCAGATTTGCCCTCCATTGAGTGTTCTTGCAATGTAATGTTAGCAGCCTTCTTCAATTTGTTGTCTATTATTGTCCACGTTTCATCTTCTAATTTTTCCAATAAATGAAGAGGGTCATCTTTGTTCCATTTCAAAGCTCTGTGTACATTTGATGGAACATGTTCCGTACCTTTCCATAGTTGATATTCTCTAATGACGGTATTTCTTCGGTCCCCTTCTACATGGGGGTCCAGTTTTCCTTGGTGGTTGAGTGCCGTCACATCATCTAAAATTTCTAACTCTCTGAACTCCTGTCGTAACCATCCAGATGTACCTTTGGTTATCTTATGTTCATCAAAAGCTTGAAATATAACAGTTCGATCTAGGTTGGAGCTGCGAGAGAGTGCTGTGTAATAAGCCATATGATTTCTGCAACTTCTAAGGTCTACAACATTATTAGGCCTTGTGCGTCCTTGAGAACCATAGTCAGTCATGGCAAAATTAGGACCAATTTTTACCTGTTCTCGTACAATAGTCATTTCACAATCGTTTGGCATTTGGCATTTAATTCTATCTGATGTTCTTGTAATAGGAAGAACATTATTTGGTAATCCAATTAACTGAATTGAGGTAGCTGGTTGTTTAAGTTTGATGAACACGGCATCTAATATTGGTTTTTCCGGTGTTAAGTAGGAGCATTTCCAATGCACAACTGTCCCTTCTGCACCATTGGTGACACAACATTCTGTTGCTATGTTATGTTTGATCATGACGGGCATACCTTGGCATAATGGGAGTGATCCAGCCCGATGTTGGGTTGCAGCATGTGGTAGAGACCAAAGCAAATTTTGTAATTTTGAGTCTATCAGATTGGACTTTCGAAATGGATCATCTTTGTCTGAAGCCTTCTTCCTTCCCCGTTGTCTTTCATCAGTATTTTCTCCAGGCCATCGGTCTAAAGAGAAGAAATTAATAAGAGGCTGATTATTTTCTTCTGAAAATCTACATCCCCCCAGAGTGTTAAGATGATCCCTATGTGAATTGAGACCTACAATGACTGGTACATTTGTGAACCTTTTCTGTGCAAGTTTAATGTGATTTGGACCCCGTCCAGATATCCTGGACTGCAGTAGCTTGATGTCAGCACCAGTGCATTTTCCATAATGCATATTTTCTAATGCTTGTCTCAATGCTGCATCTCCTTTGCTCTGTGATCTTTGTCTCATATTTTCTCTTAGTATAACTACTGTAACAAATTGATGCCAGAGCACCTTACCTAAAGCATTTTCATGTTGCCAATTTGTATCTCCAATTTGACATTTGGTGCCAACATCACCACTGTACAAGGCAGGTTCTTTGGTAGGAGGTGGTAGCTGTGCAAAATCTCCAGCCACAATAACATTCACCCCTCCAAATGGTTCTTCTTCCTTTCCCATGACCATAGCTAGTCGTTTGCTGATGTGATATAAACTTTGGCAGCCCACCATTGATATTTCATCAATAAAACAAGTATTCCATGTGTTCCAAGCGAGCCCCTGACCTTTGAAATACCTGTCTCAGAATCTCTGTTTTCCTCTAATTCTCACATTCCCAGAAGGGAGTGGTATGTGGAACCTCCAATCAAGGCAGCTGCTGAACCAGTCGGGGCAGTCAATTGAAACCTGTGACTTTCTGCTCTCTCATTAAAGAAAGCAGTAAGTGCTTTTATAACCTGTGTTTTTCCTGTGCCTGCCATGCCTCCCAAGTACATTTTAAGTTGCAAAGCATCTGGAGATATTGAATGATTGG
>MU134568.1:21749-46651 GCA_015039355.1 Ramaria rubella
GTCTTCGTTCCCTTCGTAAAACTTCCCGAGTGATTATAAAACTCGTTAATTTTTCACGTATATACGTCCTTAACATGTTTTTGAACCTTCCCCCCTATCACAATCCCTAGGGATATTACATGAATATCAGACTTCTAGAGCAAGTATCCCAAGGTTCACAAAGATTAGTCACCAAGAGAAATAAAAAGATAAGGAACAGTGACGACGACCCAAGTGATAATTACTAGGTGTTCTCAGGTGTTGAACCCAGCGACTGGATTATGAACGGTTTAGTCATTGAGTCGAAGTTGAGTCGATGACTGGTTATTAATGGTAATAACATTGAGTCGTCGACTCCATTCGGTTGAGTAACCAGTCGTCCTAGTAATTAATCGAGGTGTCGTCCACTGAAGAGTAAATAGTAGGTTATAATTAATCGATCTCTGTAATACTGCAGTGATGTTGGGGTTTAGACTCGGACTTACGATACTATAGTAAAGTCGTAGTATCAATAAGTACTCAGTCATTAAACCACTGGAGTATCAGCAGAGATCGGTTATCAATCGAAGTATAATTATCACATCTTCGAAGACCTTCTAAGATTGGTATATACCGTCGACGGTCTTGGAAGGTCGTCGAAGGTAAGATAACAATCTGGAAGGATTTCGTAGATCCCACAGAGTCTACATTTCGATATTCATATCGAGATCCATCGGAACGTTTTTCGTTAGTGTGTGTGTAAAGTGTGGGGTGAAGACGGACTTCGGACTCAGAAGATAGTCTAGTCAAGTTCGGACTTCTTGAACTGGATCGACTTTTTGAGACATCCTCGGAGAAAGTCAGACGGAGAGTGAAACATCCTCACTTCGTGTTAGAGAAGTCGAAAAGCGACGAAATCAACCTCGAGACATCAAACATCCTGGTCTCAATTTCTGATGATCGAACACATTCGTTTGGTGGGTGGAAGGTAGATTAACTGTGAAACAACGAACATCCCGGTTTATAGTTAACGACCGAACACAACCGATAGTAGTGAAGATAAATTAACTTCGAAACAACGAACATCCCGGTTTCAATTTAATTATCGAACACAACCATTGTTGGTGGTGATAATAAGCTAATCGGAAACAACGAACATCCCGGATTCAGATTAGTTTATTGATCACAACCCCACATCATGTGAAAGATAGATTAGTTCGAGACAACGAACATCCCGGAATCGAACTAATGATCGAACACAGTCGTGTTTCGATGGTGTGAGATAGAATAGACCCGTGACAACGAACATCCCGGAAACGGACCGATTGATCAAACACAATCACAACTGAAATAGTTGAGAGTTCAATCAAAATTGAACGACAACGACCAGAACAGGGGAAGTGAGGAACTAGGAACCGATAGGAAAATCAGGAAGTTAACTTGTCGGTAAGTTAACAACGCTGGAACTCGGATCAGCAGGTTCAGACGAAAGGGGTATATAACGTATATTTTTGTTTCGTAACCTTGGGACATACGAGAGGGAGTATCAAAGTTCATAATAGAACTGGTCTGATCATCGGAACGATGTTCACGAAACTTAACGTAACAATGACGTTTCATTATCACAATAAACTTGTGGCCTCATCTTAGAGAATTAACCCCCAAGAGGCAATTTTATCAGAAACCAACTATAGGGGAACTTGTGATAGTCACCGATCTGATTTGAACTAACACATGGAATGTGGTTGCAAATCAAGACTCAAGTGTCAAAGGTTTTGTCTATAAGATTGATCCTAGGGTCTCCAGTGGAGTTATAGACAAGGGAATGAAGCTGGCAAAGAGGAATGTAATGAGGAAACCTGAGGGCAGCTTGATTTTTGATTATTTGGAAAACTGGTGGCTCCCACTTCACAATTTGTTTTTCTGAAGCCACCACTTTGGGATTAAAAGGAGAAACGTCTTGATAGAGTTGTGGCTCACTATATGCACCAGAATCACCCTCGGAATCGAACACATCCGTGTATGTACGTTTGCTTGGCTCATCCAGCTCTGTTTTGATTTTAAAGCTGTGAGTGAGCGGTTCCGAGGCTGAGTGCACATGAGAAGTATTAGCGAATGGAGTAGAGATATCAGCCATATTCTCGATCCTGCTGGCATCTTTTAATTCGGCGAGACGACGATCCAATTCGGCTGTAAAGTCGAAATGATCCTCAATACCGCCAGATTCAGCTGAATGAGGACTATAGGTCCTGGACTTGTTTTCATCGATGCATTTGAGGTCAGGGAAGGTCCAAGAAGTATTTCCATACATATGAGCATTTTCCTTGGCTCTCAAAATCCAAGCGGCAAGCTGATGGCCGATTTGCTGCCAAGCATCAATCCAAGACTTGATTAAAGCACGATCCGTAGGGATAAGGAAGAAGTTGAAGGTGAGATAGTTGGCAGGGGGAAATGGAGGATGCACCATATCAAGTTCCTTGAGCTTTGACTCGGAGATTCTGTTGTACTTCGGGAACCTGTCGGAGTTCAAAATGGCGCCAGTAGCTGCAGTCGTAATATACCTGATTTTCATGTGCAAAGACTCCCAGTAACAAGCGGCCAGCTCTGGACGAAGGGAGGTGTACTTTTTTCCAAACATCTCAGAATATCTCCAGTCGAGCAGCCCTGGTTTATAATATTCGAAATTGTCTGTATGCTGATATTCAAACTCAGGCATTGCCACTGGAGCTTGAATGAAATTCACACTATTGTGAATGATTTTGTAGTCGTTTGCCGTGATGGGAGAAAAGGAGGCCATAGTAAGTGATGTTTTTGAGGTTTATTTACTGAGGATTTTTGATAGAAAGAAGAAGAAGAAGACAAGGATTTGTTTTTGGATTTGAGGTGCACCAGCACTCTTTTTTTTTTTGATTTTTATATGATTTTATAGGGTTGTTCTTAGGTCAGAAAAGTCTCCAGGCACGTCATGCAATGGTACGTCGCAGGGGTACTGCAGGCACAGATTGGTGCAAACCCCCACCGGCCTTCATGCTCAAAAATCCCATCTAGCAGATTAGGAATTTCTTTCACAAACGTGTTGATGATAACAGAGGCGCCCTGTGAAAGCCCCGCAATTCAATTAGTCAGCTGCAGTGAAACGATATGACAAGATGTACAAACCTGTTTTCAGACAGGCACGTGGATGCGAGAGGGTGCATCAGGAGACCCGAGTGTCTCCTCAGTGCATGCAGTATTGGATTTACTGTGTTTGAATGGTCTCCGAACTTCCAATATAAAATCTGTGCTATCGGTGGTGTGAATGTCACCGTGAACAACATGGTCAGTGTGCACCACAATACACTCATGCGGATTCATGTGTCGTTCAACTTGGGAGACTGTCGTCAGATGTGAGCGATTTCATTTTTTGAGCCCAAAGAAAGGCTGATAGTGTAGAGTGAGGCATGGCTGTAGGGTGATACGAGACAAGGCAGTGAGGATTGGGAGCTGGCGCCTCGTTTGCATCAGCTGGGGCACTCAGGCAGGCCTTGGACACATTCAATTGTACCGCTGCCAAAGGTGAAAATGCAGGGGAGTGAGACATAGCCTGTGGAATTGTGAAAATGCAGGGGAGTCAGACGTAGCCTGTGGAATTGTCGCAATGCGTGACTGACGGGTGACAAACATGGCACGTGATCGTGCCAGTTGCTGTATGTTCTGTGGACTGGTGTGTGCTGTAGGTGAGTACTGAGTAATTGCACTTGGTGGTAGGTCGAATCTGATAGGACCACTCAAATGTTCCAGTGAATGGCATCCACGTTCGTTGCCATCATTCTCAGCTCATGCTATGGTACAGCCCAGGCCATATATCTTGTAGGTGGCATAGAAATGTGGGTGTTCATGAAATTTTACAGCTCAGGGTGCATTGTGATTCAGAGATCACTCAGGGACTTGCTGATCCCCTGTTCTCAATGTGCAAAGTACTCAGGCTGAACCGTGTTCCAGATTGGATGCTCCAAGGTACATCTCGGGTACGGGGTCTAGTGCATTAGGCCATCCAGGAGATGAAACCCCACAGGGCTCCATTACTTGGGTCATGGGCAGGGTTGGACCTGGTGGTGGTACCCTGGAGCTTGCGCTGGCCAGTCAAATGGTGTGATATTACAAGACCCCCAACAGGTCCTCGTCATGTGATTTGCTGGCGCATATGCCTTCATCCAAGTCTCGACCCCATCAATGACTGCACAATGGAGCAGTTGCACAGCGTCAGGCTGCTACGCAGGTCCTCCACGAGATGGTCACAGCGATATCTCCAAGACCTGGGGCAATGGAGCACCAACCAGGCCACCCATGTATTGTGACTTTATGCTTGGGAATCGACTCAAAGGACCCTTTGGATGTTGGGAGGTGGATGAAACGGGTCGGTGCCATCGTAATCTCTGATGGATCTTGCGTGCTGACTATTTATTTGGTAGTGCAAAGATTGTAAAAAGTATTTCCAGTGGGCCAGTCCCGCGATTCCCGAAGATACCCTGCAATGGGAGGGCATTCTTGAGCAGCTCGCAATCGTCCACTCGCTTAAGAGCATCAAGTGTACTTGAAGCAACGTGTTGTCAAAACAGTCATCACCGTCTCTAGTTTTGGACCAATGGTCTAGTGAATACACAATCGCCTCAGATATGTCAGGCCCACATGACTCCACATCTCCAGCACCATCCCTCCCTCCTTTGTCCATCATTTCTTCTTCTCTCCCTTCATCGTCTCTCCCCCCTGCCTCCAGCCTATTGCGTTCGACTTCAATATCACCCAGCCCTGACAGCAGGGCAGTCACGCCCAGTGGTGCAGTGCTCACCATCTTGTTTTGGTATAAGGCAAGTAAGTAGTGGTGTCCCACTCCCATCACTAGACGTCACGCTCATCCACATCCACACAGGCAGCGCGCCCGCCATTGGACATACAGTGCATCGTGTGGGCCAGCAACCATTTCGTTTGGCGTGACAATCGAGAGCTCCGTTGGGCTCTCAATAATGTGGGGGGCCAATTAGAATCATATGATTTCTCGACAGGCGAGTGGCAGAAATGCTTTGGTCCCTTTGCTGTGCAACGCGTGGACCACAGTGATATATTGTTGTACCACCAAGAAGGACTTGAGCCTGAAGAGTGCCCTGGGATGCTGGACCAACTTCTCCTTGGTCATTGGCATGCGCTTGGTGAACTGGCTGACCCATGTCCCAATGAGCCAGTCGCTCCTAAGTGCGGATCTTCTCTGTCTGCACTCGCCAAAGGTAAGAAACGTGCCCACAAGGAGGTCATCAACCTCACGATCTCGGATCCCGAGTCTGACCCCAACCTCCCCGCCACTAGTGCCATGAAACATCGCAAAGTAGAGCGCAATTGGTTTTGATCCACATTCAGCATGACCCACGAACGGACAAGGTCTCGCGCGAACCAAGAATGTCATGAAACAACAAAATAGAATACACCTTTCCACTAGCCTACCATCCTGTTCTCACCCCTCTGATTTCTCATGCCTTTCCCTCTTTAACTCTCAATTTGCGTGCAGTGCTGCTGTTGTAACCCCATGACCGAGAAACTTTCCACCAAGCCCCAAAAAACCTCACGTGCCCCAATAGAATTTTTTTAATGAGACATCCCTCCCTGTGTCCTAGCCTGTCAGTGTGATTGCGTGCGCTCCTTATTTCAGATGTCACGAACTTAGAAGCCCCCGGTTCACCATCATCCAATGTTGAACGCCCCGCTGAGCATGTCAAATTGCCACTGACTGTGAACCCTTGCCCCATGCATTCCACGTGCAAGTCCAAATGCAACATAGAAATCTGGTGTTGCGTCCACGCCTGTAATGCGCATAGACACACTGCATGACACAACCTGCACACTTAGCCTGTAACCCAAGCTCGCCAGTGTGATATCCACGGGCGCACCATTGTCACACATGCACTCGACCACATACACAGATGGTACATCAAGCCAGCTGCCTCCTGGAACATTGGCAATGGTGGCATTCCTCCACTCGCCCTGGACTTCTGCCAGAGCTCTTTTTTTTTCAGCTCTTGAGTTTGAATGATGCGCAGGCAGTCAGACCTGGCAAGGCTGCACCACACACATTTCCGCTGGTGCCCCAGCTTCACTGTGTCCCTTGGGACGGTGAGTTGAAAGCACCTATCACTAGCGACTTCTTTTGGCTCCACCGTTTTTGTGAAGGTGAGTTCGAACCGCACCCACATTAATGTCCATCCAATGCCGTGCACTGTTTCATTTATTTACATGGACGGCAGGTAACCCATGCACTCACATGGCTGACCATTCTGGCACATGAAACTCTTGCACTGGACCATTGTGGCAACAGTGTGGTCGCCTTGCTCCCCCCCGAGATTGCCTGTCCCTTGATTCCTTCTCCTTCACTGTGTTATTCCATCTTGAGTTCACCCCGGAACCGCCTCTGTGGTCAGTCCTACGGCATAGATCCCATCACCTCACCCGCTGGACTCATTTCCCTTCACGCCGGGTTCTATTAATCTCTATGGTGACACCCCCGCCTCTGGGGTTCAACACCATAGCATTTCACAGTACTGGAACCCTGGCCTCTCTGTCAATGCCTCAGATCGCATCAGAGGGCCGCATTCAATTGCAAGCACAGGGCCTGACACCATCACTTGGGCTGGCGGGATCTCAGGACCGTGATGACAAAGCTTACTTCATCCAAAAATATGATATTCCTGGTGAACGATCTTTTTCCAACTTTGCGCCACTTCTCACACCTGTTTCCAACGCAGGGAGCCACTCTCACCCCACGCACCACTCCATGGAACATGCTCTTTGTGTAGGTGGCAGTCGCTCATAGAACAAACTGATATTTGCCTGGGACACTCACTCCAAGGTGAAGAGCTCGTGAAATACAATCAAAATATAGTCATGCTCAAGGATGAAGCGGAGATCTGGCTAATGCAACAGGTCAATCGGTATATCAATGTCCGCAATGTTTATGGCGCGCACACCCAAGAAGCTCATGCAATCAGCGATGAGTTTGTTGCACACTTCCATCTCAATGCATGTAACGGTGAGGATGGAACAATGATTGACCCCATGGCTAGCCTGCTCCTCAACAACCAGACTGCGACCGTTGGCACATTGCGCCAGGTGTTGATCACGCACTCCTGCATGATTCCTGTAACTTAAATCCCCTGCAGAAGATTGTGTGATGGTTCATCAACCGCATGGCTTCCAATCAAAAATCCCAAAAAAATGTTAGGCAGCCTATGACCCCTGCCCTGCTGACATTTCCTGGTCCACCTCGAAACGTCCATGCTAAGGATGTATTTGCAACTGCACGTCGAACCAAGATCACATCCGCCATGAACACTTGTAGGATCGCCGAAGGTGTGAGCACCCAGCATAACACTCGCCTCTATGCTCTTGAAAGAGATGCTATGTTTGATGCCCTAACCAACAGCGAAAAACGCCAGTGGCATGAGAGGGCCAATCAGCAGAACTCTCGTAAAGCAAGCTCACTGTCCAATTCAGATGTATACTCGTAGGTGATTTTGGCATCTGGCTGGGGAAATGTGAAGTTCAAGAACACTGTAGGAACCAAGAACACCTGGAAAACACACTCCGTGCCGTTTTTGAAGGACTCATAGGCCACAGAAACAACCAGATTGGTGATGCCGTGGTTCATTGTCAGTTCGCCTACCATGCAATGGGAAATATGGTCAAAATGTTTAGGTGCGTATTTTCATATTGTTATCTATGGAGTGTTGAGCCTGGCCTGGCCGACAGCATCAACTGTCGCCCACCCCATTGCCTGCCACTCAGTGACTTTGTTATCAATTACACCGACAATGTTACATAGCCGTTTGTTGAATGGGCTGACTCGTGTTTAAAAGGTCGCCCTGAGCAGGCTCCCATTGATGAGCCCCAGGTACCCACAGATGATATGGAAACCAATGTGCCTCCTGAACCGACACAGATGACCACGGATCCCCCTGCCCCAGCCTCCGCACTGGTACTAGGCCCTGCAATGGCTCATCGCACTCCCACGACAGCAGAACCTTTCCCCCCCGAACTGGAAATGATGTCCACAGATGCGGCTGTGACACCACCAACGACCAAGCCACCCCTCACAGAAAGTCGCCAAGTGACAGTGTCGCCTCCACTTTCCCCTTGGGAGCAGCCGGTGGTCTCTCAGACTGCCATCATAATGACTGCAACCTGTGGTGGTACCCAAGCGGAGGGGGCTAGGAGAATGTCAGTCAGGAATATTAAAAAAAGATTGGTTGAAATAAAGTGAGTTCGTGTAGTTGTAATGTGACAATTACCCACTTACCCATCTAAATTGAAGTCTCACCAAAGGCGCCGACCCATCTGGAGGGAAAGGAAAAAGGTATGACAATGGGACGCATGTCATGGTCCCCAAACGATCTCATGGGATTGTTTGCAGGACAAAGATCCTTACTGCCAAGGGAGATGCGCTACATGAGTGAGTCCCAGTTTAACTTATCTGGATTAATATTTAATGGTGATTTCTATCTAGGGAGAGTCTCACACAGGCCTCTAGAAATGCGTGGGGCAGAGGTCGTGGTCAAGGCAGTTGAGGTTGTGGCAGTGTTGGGGTGGGTTGTCGCGCTACAAAGGACTAGGCTTATTTGACATTATGAACTGATTCTATCTATCCTATCTACTGATTGGATTTAATCTGTGGATTTAAACTGTGACCAGTGACTGCAGTTGAAAAGATTAACTGATTCAATCCATCAGTGGCCTGGCCTGGTCATATTTAGCTCCGACTACTTAGATATCATCCAAAGTGGGTGAAGTTAATCTGATATTCTAGCTGAAATCAGAAACCATGGATTCAATCATGCTGGAATCATGATTTTAGGTATTCTGAGGTATGTTAGTTTCAATCTTTGGTGTGATTTTATCAAGTTGTTGTAGCTCCATTTTCTCATGTAAGCAATGCATATCAACCTATTCACTGGTGACCAGGATTAAATGCTGTTGAAATCATAGTCCCTTGAATTCAAGGAGAGGATTAATCTTTTCAACAGAAGTCACTGTGCATGGAGGGGTCATGACAAATGATCAAGACATAAAGATCTTGGCACATATCAGCCACATGTCTCACTCTTGAGGGTTGCTTGGATTTAAGCTTTGCAAAGAAGAGTGGAAGGGGTGCACCATCAACACTTGTCTGCAATGAGTTAGCTACAATCTACACTGACAAGATAAAGAATATACTAGTTGTACCCACCATATACATATCCAGGAAAAGCCAGGGTATGCCTGCATACCCTGCCTCATCAGCAATATTGAAAGTTACAGTAGAACACTGCTAGTTGCATGAGCTGAGCTATCTGAAAGTTCTTCTACAGTCAAATATAAGTAGGATAGTGACCAAAATACTTACCCACAGCATAGACGAGAGCACCCAATGCTGTCCATGTCCAGGACCACACATGGTGATGGGTGAAAACAATGTGTTGAATGTTATGGTTACATGATCAATGTGCCATGGCCTGCCAAGAGCCAAAAAAGGTCTCCCTCAGAATTGTGAGTATGGGTATGCCTACACCTAAACACATGGATATCTGTAAATACCTGTGAGCTCACAGGCCACACCTGCACCCAGGCTTTATCCATGGGAAATGGGTATCTGGATCCATGGATTCAAAACCTGCAGGTTATCTGCACTTGTGTCATGCCTTACCAGACCCCATTCCTGGTTGGAAAGCTCAAACGCCACCTCTCCCCCTTGTAGGGGAAGATGAGCACTATGAGATTGAACAGATCTTGGACAGTCAATTCCACTGTGGAAAACTCAAATACAAGGTCAGGTGGAAAGGCTATGGGTATGAGCATGATGAGTGGATCCCTGAGGCAGATTTAGCAGCCCGAGACCTCATTGCTGACTTCCATCACCTCCACCCAGGTGCCCCTTGTCACATTGGTGTTGCAGATTTTGACACCTTTCATCAAAAAGCACTTGTGCCTCCAGTAGGTGTCAGTGTTGGGACATCACATGCTAGAAGGGGGAGGAACCCCATGTTCTTCTACACTTCTCTATTCTCTCTTTTTTATTTCTATCTATTCTCCCTCATTTCTCCCTTTCCTCCATTATCTCCCTATAAGGGAAACCTCCAGGAGCAGTGGAATATCACACTGGGAACTGGCAGATGGGAATCTGAAGATATATAAGCTCACAGAAGACTACATACAAGGATACACACCTGTCAGATGGGAATCTGAAGAGAAAAGCCTAAGGTTCCCACTGCCAAGATAACTACCTAAAGGAGTATGCAAATAAGCGCCGTAACGTATGGTGATTACGTAACGGGATTGGAATCTAATGCCGTTACGTAATGCGGGCGCTTATCCTAGCGAAAACGAAGAATGGATGCCAATAAACGCCCAACTGTACCATGGTTACATAACGGGATTGGAATCCAACGCCATTATGTAATGCGGGCGCTTATGCAAGCAAACATGGGGATATATAATGGAGGAAAGAGAGAAATGGGGAGGAATGGATAGAAGGAAGAGAGAATAGAGAAGTGTAGAACTGTTAGAACCCACATCCATTCTCCAATTTTCCTCTGATTTTCCTCTGATTTTCTGACAATCTCCGAAACTCCTTCTCCAACCATCTCCAACAAATCTCCTTCTCTGACAATCTCCTTTCCGACAATCTCCTTTTTTGATAAGCCTTTCTCCGACTTTTTCCGAAATCACCATTTAAACATATTTAGTCATCCTTCAGAGATCAATCTCCTGATCTTATATCCATATGTCCTATCTCCAACTTTGTATTCATTTCTGTATTCGCCTGTCTCGGAATTCCACATCTCGTATCATTACCTGTTATGTCTCCGATTCGGCACCCTCAGTTATTCCTTAAATAGGCTTGTTGTACATCTCTTTCTCTAGTTTGAATATTGATTGTTCATTATCATTGGTCATATTGCCTATCATGTATATTGACTTAACGATGAGTCTTGCATATTGATTATATTCCAATCATCTTCATTCTGACATCCCGAAACCCTTATCTCTGGTCTAAACTTCCCAAAGGCTAATCCTTACCTTTAATCCTCTTCAAACACTATTCCACTCTTTTCCAATTTTCTCTGACATTTTCCGAAAATACTAGTTAAGTCTTGACTAGCCATCTTGTCATTGATCCTTCCATAGATCTCCGACTATTCCGACATTCTCCGAATTCAGACTTGTCAAGAAATCCGAAATACCAGGGCACGAGAATCCAAGAGGGCGCAACCCATAAGTTGAAGCCAAGCCCATCCGATCCTGATTTTCCAATATTCCGATATTCCGACGTTTTCCACAACTTCAGTGAAAAGCAATATGGTCTTTAACAAGAACCACATGAAATGGGGTTCCCCTTACACTCCCCTTCTCCTATCTTGTCTCTCATGTTCACTTAAATAAGTGCCCCTGTTTATGTAACAGGATTGGAATCCAATCTGTAGGGGAATTATAATTCCCTTAATAGATATACACCATTAATATTAGTATATACAAGTATATAGAGATAATGTACATGCATGGGCTATGTCTATGCTATAAGTTTTGTACACACGTGTCCACAACTGTAATAGTTGTAGCATGGGAAGAACTTTAGGTTCTATCATCACTTAATTGTAAACTATCACACCCTGCTCAATAAGAACTGTTTGAAATAGTTCTATGAGCCTGTGTGATAACCACAATAAGTGTAAAACATTTATACAATCCCAATACGTAACCATGGTATGGTTCAAGTTGGGTATTTATTTGCATATATTCTTCATTTTTGCTCACATAAGCGCTCATGTTACATAACAGGATTGGATTCCAATCCCATTACATAAGCATAGCACATGTAAGTGTTTATTTGCATATTCCTTTAGGTAGTTATCATGGCAGTGGGAACCTTAAGCTTTTCGCTTCAGATTCCCATCTGCCAGGTTTGTAGCCTTGTATGTAGTCTTCTGTGAGTTCAGCTTATATACCTTCAGATTCACATCTGCCAGTGCCCAGTGTGATATTCTACATCTCCCGGAGGGTTACCTTATACCCAGTGGCTTTCTTTGACCTAGTATTGCATCATGCCCTTATGCCATAGCCACAGAGGAGGATATAAAACATATTTACTCTGGTAGTATATGGGTGTGTCAACTGTTTTTGTGTGCATGCACAGAATATATGTGTGTGCACATGCCAGCTTGTGTTAGCATGCCTGACATAATATTTTGGTGCTTGGAAGAGCATAGACTCGTACCAGTCTCTTTATGTCGTACCTAATATAGAGACTGGGACCACTTTGCACACCCATCGCAGAGAGCCCATCTCTGCTTGGAATAATAAGTGAGACTTGGGAAAATCACAATGTCCTTGGCCTCAATTGCTATGTGCTGCCACTCACAGTCAGTTTCACAACAAGCTCCTTAGCAGACATCTCTACTAATTCACTGGGGCTACAACTCCTTCTATTACATGCAGGGCACAGGATCACTCATTCCTCACCATCTTAACTGCTATACTTTGGTATCTCAAACATAGTACACCTCACACCCTGGCAATGGAAGAATTGAACTTTGAGGACACCCCCAAAACCAACATGGTTTCTTCAGAACCTGAGATCATGAATGGTGATGAGAGGACTTCAAGCCACATCTCAGTCCCTGCCACCTGTCTGAGGCCCCTTCAATGTCTGTCCCCATGGTGTCATCTCCATTGAACACGTTAGGTTCACCTCTAAGGAACTAAAGCCTGAAGCTAGTCAGCCATTATGTAAACTCCAATGGGCTCTTTGCAATGTGCCTCCGAAGTTCTACCAGTCTGTACTGACTACATTGAATGACTATCTTGATACTGGGTTATAGGGCCCTCATTGAGAGTGACTGGGAATCATTCACAGTCCATTTCTCCACTTATTTCTTATCATTCTTATGCCTCTCCTTACTTTCCTCATTTTCCTACATTGTTTCCTTATTTTTCCCATTCCCTATTTTCTATTTTCACTCCTGTTTGGCCTTGCCAACAAGATTATGTAATGGGATTGGATTCCAATCCCATTATGTAATGTGGTTGTGAACGAACTGTGATTATGTAATGGGATTGGATTCCAATCCCATTACGTAATTCCTGAAGTACTCCAGTTATTTCAAAATCCGATCAATTTGCAAGCACTACGGCGAGTTGAAGTTTATTTCGTTTGTTTGCATCTTGGAATAAACTACCAGTTCATACAATTTATACATAGCCAGAGCTTTTTGGAATGTGGGTGTGTTTTCTGAATAAATATATCTATAGATTGGTCCATGGAGCACTGACGAGTTTCAATGCTGCTGCACACTGTCACACAGGGATGCGATTTCAGCCCCACATTGGGCATCCAGGGATACAGTTGTGTCTATATCAGCAGACGGTGCCATGACATTGTGGGATGCTCAGTCAGGACAGCAGCTATGCATGCTCCCACCTCACGCTCGGCCTTGTTCCTCTCTGTCTCTGAAGCTGGTGATAAAGAAAATACAACACCATTGAAGGATTGATGAGACTATGGGACTTGACGAATGGTTCCGTGATCAGTGCACATGAGAGTTTTGCAAGGGATTCTATGACAGGAACGCAGCTTGGGCAACACGGTACATATAGATACCCCTTATGGCAACTTTGGACAATAAACCACAGATGTGGGATACTCAAACAGTTTGGACTTTTTCATTGAATCCCAATGGCCAAACGTACACCTCGATGGGAAGTGACAGGGAAATTGTGATCTGCTCTGCTGCATCGGCTGATTTTGGGGCTATGTTACAAACACTCTCTCCTGGCAAAAGCAAATTCGAATGTCATTATCCGATGTATGTTTTCTACACTAGTATTGGTTATCAATCGAGATTGCCTGACATGGGGTTGACCCTTCCCAGAGCCTTAATGGATCCAAAATCCCCATGCCATCTGAAACTGGCCGAATATACCTGTTCAATACCAAATCTTCTCAACCTATACGTCTCATGCAGTGTGTGTATACTCATTAGCATGGTTGTCAGACAACCAAGTAATACTATTGGACTTTATAATTATCTCCTTGTTGACATATTTAGGCCTTTCTGACCACTAGCTGTTATTCTCGGTGTACGATGATAAACAAATCATAATATGGTCCTCAGTGCCTCTGTATCGCACAACATGAAACTCGTGGCTTCTGGGTTTATTTCCTATGTTCTTCCTGTCGAACACCTCCCCATATTTCCCTTCTTATGGTGAATTAAGATGAACAGATCTGCAGACAAAATGATCAAGGTTTAGGAAGCTGCGCGAAGTGCAGTAGCAACTACTCAGGAACCAGGTGAAGTCTGGTCTGTTTCCTGGAGACCTTAGCACAAGCAGACCTGGTGCGTTTGTGATTGGAGGCAAAGAAATGGTGGCACAGCACAGGGATGGGATGAGTATGCTCTTAACGATAAGCCTGATACTTGAAGGAGTTAGACTCAGACCACTCTCTATTTATAGGTGAAGATAGTCGTTCACCTTGATAGACACATTCGAACAACTGTCTTCGTAATTGTGTCCTATTTGGGACTGGTTTGAGTCTATGAATGAGTGACTAGAGACTGGTTCAAGCACAGAACATCACATGACTCCATGGCACGTCGACCAGCCTTCACCACCACCACGACGCACAATGGTCCCACACCTCACTTTGTCTTCATTCTTATTTGATCACCCAGACTGACAATGCATGACCCAAATCCACAACAGGTCGGTCTGCAGAACCAGACACCATCAGGATCAACCGCATCATTTGTGACCACGCTTGTCTTCAATGCTGTGTCCCATTCACACTGCTCTGCCTGCGGTTCAAGACAATCTACAAGCCCTGGAAGTTTCTAACCCCTAAAAGGTGTGTGTAGCACAGTCCAATTTTTTGTTGTTCATTGCTGACACCACAGCAAATGTGTGTCACCCTCACAGCTCGTCTCAATTGACCCCTGGCTGTCTTCAAGTTTGATTACGCATGATGGCCCTGCCTCACTTCAATGCATAACAAGAGGTGCTGATTCAGGGCAGCACCCCTAGTCGGCCCCAACAGCACCCTACCATCCACGCACCCTTGCACCTTTGCCTCCGCACTCCTATAAGCCCTTCCATCCCAAGTGTCTGCTGCCACCACGTGGCCCCAAAGTGTGGCCCCAATGCATGCAGACGAATGCAGGAACCCCCAGTTGGCCCCAACAGTTCCCTACCAACCCCCTATACACCCGCCCTTGCGCTGTGCTCATAAATCTACTGGAGGTATGTGACCCTTTCACCTTTGTTGAAATTGCATGTTCTCTTATTACTGACCATCCTTCACCATTCACAGGCAAAGCTCCTGGGAAACAACTGGCAACCAAAGTGGCACAAAAAACCGCAGCTGCAACAGGTGGTGTGAAGAAGCCTGATAAGTTCAGGCCTGGTTTGTGGATGGTCTTTATTATTATGTGATTCCAGCTCTGATAGCCAGCATCTGAAAACATGACATCCATACTGGTCTGGCCTTGGGTTGCCACATCAGTAGTTCAACTTTCCATCATGCAGATTACTGTGAATCCAAGTGGTAAGTTTTGGCTTCTATTAATTTACAGGCAGCTGCAGCCACAATGTGACTCCAGTGTGCATGGCTTTCGTGTTGGACATCATAGGTGAGTGATTATCAAGTGTGTCTGAAGCACTTGGTGCTGTTACCATAGAGAACTTGTGTGCGTGCAAAGTCGCCGCAGCTTGTTCTTTATGTAACAGTGCCAATTGCTTTGCACACACTTTGTTGCAGGTGAGTGAGTATCAGGTGCGTCTAGATCCCTTGGTGTTCTTCCCATAGAGCACTTGTGTGTGTGAAGTCACCACAGCTTTGCTCTTTATGTGGAAAGTCATTTTTCACACATGCAAGTTGCTGCAGGTGAGTGAGTGGCAGTGCATCTGTAGCACTGGGTGCTGTTCCCATGGAGGACTTGTGTGCATGCATAGTCGCTATGGCTTATTCTTTACATGACCAGGTGAATGGGTATCAGGTGCATCTAGAGCACTTGGTGTTGTTCCCATAAATGTGCATGTGAAAAGTCACTGCTCATTATGTGACAGTGAAAAGTGATTTTTTTGCACACACCTTGTAAGGTGCCACAGGCAAGTGAGTGTTAGGCGTGTCTATAGCACTTAGTGCTGTTCCCATAGAGGATTTGTGTGCATGCAAAGTCGCCACAGCTTGTTCTTTATGTGACAGTGCCAAGTGCTTTGCACACCTTGTAGCAGGTGAGTATCAGGTGCATCTAGAGCACTTGGTCTTGTTTGTGTGTGAAGTTACCGCTCTTTGTGATAGTGCAAGGTGATTTGTTTGCACCCACCTTGCTGCAGGTGAGTGAGTATCATGTGAGTCTAGGGAACTTGGTGCTGTTACCATAGAGGACTTGTGTGCATTTTGAGTCGCCATTGCTTGTTCTGTATGTGACAGTGCCAAGGTGGTAACATTGTCTACTCTCCAACCTTGCTTTTTTGACTTATTGATTTGATTTGATTTGATGTTAAAAATGCCAAGTCTGCAGTCTGCACTTCACCATGCTACTTTGAAGTATTATGTCAACCATTTGAAGTGTGTACAGCATCAACAGAACAGACAGGTCAGAAGTATAGCCTCAGTAGTGTCCATACAGTCATACTGGGGCATTCACCACACCAACATCAGCTGGTAAGCCAAACCCCTCACTTGTTGTTGTAGAATATTGCTCTAACCATGACTTGTGGCATGTGCATAGCCTTTCAACAGCTATTCTCCCACCCTGCACAAAATGCTGGGCCGAGGCTAAATTAAGGAAAACCACCACCAGGGTACATAACAGGATTGGATTCCAATCCCATTATGTAATTATGGGCCGCCAGTGCCATCAATGTCAAAAACATCAGGTAGGATTCCAGATGGTAAGTTTTTCCACACTTGCATCAGGGTGTTCATGGCACTTGGTGCTGTTCCCATAGAGAACTAGTCTGCGTGCCAAGTCGCCACAGCTAATCCTTCATGTGTCATTGCTAAGTGTTTTGCATGCACCTTGTTTCAGGTGGGTGAGTATCAGTAGTGTATTGAGCACTCGGTGCTGTTCTATAAGGGCAACCTCACACACTATGGTTGCATAATGGGATTGGTCCAATGCCGTTACATAACACAGGCACTTAATGTGAGCAAAGATGAAGAACATTTGCCCATAAATACCTAACTGTATCATGGTTATGTAACGGGATTGGAGAGGTAACTAATCTAAAGGAGTATGCAAATAAGTGCCGGAATAAATGCACATGAGTGAAGAGATAAGGGAAGGGGAGATCATAGAGGAGAAATGGAGAGAATAGATGGAAAGAAGGGAGAATAGAGAAGTGTAGAACTACATGAAATGGGGTCATGTCCACATAGAGAACTCATGTTTGTGCAAAGTTGCTTATGCTTGCTCCTCATGTGTTGGTGCTGAGTGCTTTGCACACACCTCATAACAGGCTTTGTCTAAACAACCTACAAGGTGGCTATGACTTCACAATGCATCTTACCTGTTACTGCATTTTTTGCTGATCATGAGCTTTTTTCTTTTGAACAGCCCTTAAATATTTTAGACTACACAAACCTATGTATATATCTGAGAGAGTTGCTATTGGAATGAAGACAGAAATAAGAGGAAATCCCATACCAGGATTTATTTCTAAACTATATGTCATTGTTGCTACAAGACTGGAATCCACTCCAGCTATGTAAGTGTATTGAAATACATGCTGCCTCTATGTAAGTACGCAGGAATCCACTCTAATACACTTGTCATTTATTATTATTAAATAAGTCACATACCCAGTTCAGTGGTGTGATATTGAAGTATACGGAATATGTACCAGATGAATATGTGCCATAGACTCTCTTGGAAATCGTTATCCCTGTAGCCTATCAAAAAATACAGCACACAATGCCACACATACTTGCACAAACTTCCACATGTACAACCAAGTCACCAGTTACAAACATTTAACAGATACACTGACAAAGCTCAGTGATAGACTGCCCTCAGGCTCAAGCTCACTTCCCTCATATGTGGTAGGTAACATGAGTGTCCTTCAAGCATCCAAATTTTAATCTCTTCAGTGAGCTCCCATGTTTCTTCTTGCTGTCTCCATGGATAATTTTTCAGGTCAAATGCATACCTGCAGGCTGTAACCACATGGGCAGTTGCATAAAATCACACCTCCCAATAGACTTCAAAGAAATAAATCGGAAGCTCCATGTATTGCAAATGCTGCTGACATTTTTTTGCACATCTATCAATTTTAGAACAAGAGTGTCTATAAATAGGTTAGGATCACAGATAGTACAATCACGTGACCATTTTTCCATGATCACTTTGCAGCTCTCATGTGAGAAGGAAAGCACAGTTTCAGAAACTGTAAAGGGCAATTGTCTTATTATCTACAGAAAAGCTTAACTGCAACGAACTAGCTCCTAACAATGTGTGAGTGAAGGGCAATATTACTGAGAATCCTCAGGCTATTTTCGGTGACAGCCAATACCAAATTAGGACCATCATGAACTAGCGAACACTATCTTGAGTGTGGGAACTTCAAATTTTTAATCGTGGGAACAATAAAGTCTAATCAATTCTATTAGTGGGAATGGCAATAGAGAAAGGCGAATGAACTTTTGATATCCTACAGGACAGTACGAACGATTCCTGTCGGACTTCATCCTCCTCAGGAATTGTAATTGAGGGATGTTTTCGGAAAGCGTTTAGAGGAATTTTGAGCTGTCATTTTCAGGAATTCAAGAGGACCTCCAAAAGGTCCTTGATGTCAGAATTACTTAGTGTGACAGTTGTAGCTCAGGATTTTGCTTTCCTGGTGAAGGATGATGACTTTGGGCAAGTCTTTACTTTATGACCAGGTCTTCCACAGTAGAGGCATAGCTTTTGGTCAATACATTGTTGTTTCTCCTGTGGGGCAATTGGTCGTAAGTCATTGAAAAGAAGGATTGAGATCGCATTGTCGGTATTATTTGGGATTTGCTCAGATTGAAAGTCTTCATCTATGAGGCATTTGTCAAAGTCGCTGGAATACTTGTGAACACTTGACGGGTTGATGATATTGTCAATAGATCTGTTGGTGTTGTCATGTTTGGGTGTTCGGTTTTGGGTGTCGGAAGACATTGTAGAAATCAAGAGTGGCAGCTTGTATATACTGTTATGGACCGAATTGGACATAAATTGGATTTGGTTGGAACTCTCCTTGGTTGGAACTCTCCTTGGCTGAAATTGGAATGTCGCGATATTTGGAAATGCACAGAATATTGGAAGGGATCAAAAATCAGAGATTTGAAGCTGATCTACACAGGTGTTGGCTTCAACTTATGGGTTGCGCCCTCTTGGATTTCTAGTGCCCTAGTATTCCAGACTTAATGACTGGACGGGATTATCGGAGTTCTGATGGTCAGGTCTATACAGAAGAATATCAATGACAAACAGTAAGTTGAGACTTATTGGATGAGCAGAAGGATTTTGGGTATTTCAGGATTCAGAATACTCAATGCAGAAAAGGAATAGGGGTAATGATAAATGAATATCGAGTGAGGTTTTAGCTTTATGGAAAGCAAGTATAATAAAGAGTGGATTTCAGAGGGTCAGAAAATGTTGGAGTCAGAATAATTGGATATTGCTATAATGATCAAAGTGTAAGGACTTCAATACAGATAGAATTTGGTGTGATGAAGGGTAATAAAAAGATACAATGGACAATGAGTTTTAACCAGTATAACAAGTTAAAACCGAGTTTTAACAAGATATAATGAGATTTACAACAAGCTGAAGAAAGCTTGAACAAAGAAAAGTGTATTTAAAGAAATATGCGGAATTCCGGAGTTCATAAACGAAGAGATAAGAGTGTGTGATACAGAGTTCCGGAATCGGAGCAAATATGGAAATTGAGATAGAATGTATGGGGATCAGATTGAGATGGATCATGACTAAGAATGATAAAATGGGGGTATATTGGATATAAGCAGAAAAGGGGCTTATTGGAATGTGGAAAATGTTGGAATAATGGAAGCCAGATCTGGGATCTAACAGCAATATCTCTATCCCACGGAATTTCCACAGAAAAGAGATATTGCTAGGGAGTCCTACTAGACCACACAAGTGAGGTGTGCATCTAATTGGATTGGTAAGTGATGATAATAAAGTCCACTAGCATCCACATGTTGGTGTGTCGACCACAACAACATCTAGCCAGGCATGCTCGTCAATGTCGATGACAAGCACGACATATCCCTTGTAAATAATTATTTAAATATCAAGTAAAATAGTGCCAGGTGGCCCTTGATGAGGAGAATATGGCTGTGCTGTCCCCTAAACCCTACACACTCGTCTAAATGCTGTGCTCATTGTTGAAGATGGTGAGTAACTTATTTTCTCCAAAATTTCGAATAAATACAAATTTTTTTTTTCAAAAGTATCTAAACTATATTTCAACTGCCAGTGAGGTCGGCCGCTTGGTCGTGCTTCAATTTCACATTCCGCACTTACGATTTTCAGTGCTGCAACTTCCCAACCTCCATTTTTCTCCTTCCCCACACTACACCGAGCTACAGTAGTGTCTGGAGCTGCAAAATCTTCTATTCCATGAGGGGCTCTGGATGCTTCTGCACTGGGAGCTCCTTCAGCTCCTCAATGCTGAAGGAGCCGCTTTAGCTCCTCAAATCACATTTCCCTACTCACACTTCACTATTGCATCTAATCTGCAACCCTTGAACACAAATAATACCGCTGCTTAGTAGTACCTGGACCTTTGGAAGCTTCCCAAAAAGAAATGGCACCACCAACATGCCATGTTTCCGTCCGTGCTCAATTCTTACTACCCATTCCTGGAACCGGCACCCCCGAGTGCTACATGTGCATGTGGGATCAGAATCGCTCCTAAGCTCTGTGATTGCACTATTCCCTGACGTACATGATACTTTTGTGTAGTTTTATTTGAAGCCATACATGGGCACAGATATATTGTATTCACAGAGACATGTTGTTAGACCGACTGCACACCCCTGCTACAATTACCACCTAATTTTAGTGGTAAATATCCTTCAATGGTGGCAAAATTGTACAGAATAAATCCCATGCTGTTATTATGGAAATGACTGGGGACCCCAATTTCACATGAATGTTGTGGGATGCCTGATCAAATTCATCATCCACCCAACAGAGAGCATCTGCTTGCATCATGTCCAATGAGTCCTGCAGCTCTTGGATCTCTGCAGCAACATCAGCATCATCCTGATGTTCTGTGAAAAGTGGAATCACAAGTGATTTCCCACCCCATTCCTCAGGGCAGGTGAAAATGTGGTGAGGCGTAACCCCAGATGGCATAGCTTTGGCTGCCTGTGAATGGATGGTATGGTTATTCCAGTTTATGACAAATTAATTGAGCTTTGTCTGCAGTGCAACAGGCCAGATCCAATAGAAGAGTGCCTTGTTTGTGTAGACAAGTTGTCAGGGCCTCTCCTGGCAGAGAAGAAGTCAAAAGTTACTCACCGATGAACTGTGCTAGTGTGGTCAAAAATTCCTTTCTTCTTCCCATCTGTAATGAGTTCATAGAGACCATAGCCCTCATTTTCCCTAAACCAATGCCAGAGGCCTTTGATAGCAATGTTCCGTGTGCTCAGGAGTTTTTGATGAGGTGGCCATTCTGTACAGTCTATGTCAGGGGCCTTCACGGAACTAGTACAATGACCAGTAATTGTACTATTTCCAGGAGTTCAAGCATTATGAACATACCATAGATGCTTGTGAAAGTGTAACATTTCTCCTGTTTCAGAGCTGTCATCAACTGTCACCTGCAAAGGCAAAGCTGGAATGAAAACAACTCAGGGTGGAAAGGTACCAAGAGATCAGTAAGTCTCATGTCTTCGTAACCCTGGACAAAGTCAAGGTATAGATGTCCAATGGTGGCTGCAAGACACTTGTTTGGTAAGACAACAAGCCATTGCAGCACAAAACTGTACTTGTCTTTGAGACCATAGATAGGCAATCCTATGCCCCCCATCTGCAATGCCTGGGCTGCAAGCTTCGCATGGCCATCCTAAGGCTGTCCACGAGTCCAGATCAACCCACGGGTACCCATGGGTTGATCCGTGGGAAAACTCGTGGGTAAGGATGCCATGGGTATTGAGTACCCAATGGGCAATACCCACACGGATCTGGGTATGGATTATGGGATTCTGCCTAAAACCCACAGGTATTTGGGATCCGTGGCTTACAATTTCAGTGGACGTAGCTAGCTATGTATTGACCTTGACTTGTGAAATGGGTCACTGCTTCGCATGACAGAGGCTGATTCCCCTATGTTTGTCACCCTGTCACCCCCTTGCTAACAAGGTGTAGTTCATTTTCCATCAAGTGCTCCTTTCAATAAGTCTATATTATTACCAGTGTTTGTATCCCATTGTCCTTTGTATATTAATAAATTGGCAGTTATTCCCTATGTTCTTTGTATATTCAAAGCCGTGTGCTGCCAAATGTAGGTTATCTACATTGCTCTCATATACCCCATTCCTATTTATTCCATGATGGTACTATACATCCCCTTCCTTGTCCATGTGCCTCATTGCATTCTGGATATATTCACAAGCATTGCACAATTTACACCAAAATCTGTAGGGTAGCAGTTATAAGGTGAATCCACTCTGCCCATACTCTATTCATAAATATCACTGGAAACAAATCAAGGTGTCCTGAGCCAGGAAATGCTTTGGAAATCCTCTGGAAAGCTATCATTTTAACATCATGTATGGACTTGTAACATGCTTGTTCTATTTAATATGGTCCAGATATGTTTCAAAGCCAGACATACATGGAAAAATTAAAATGTTCATAGCATGTATTCCATATTATCACTGGATTTGTTCAAAATATGGCCTCTTCCAGTGCATGCACAAAATATTCCATGATCATATGAAATGCATGCTATGAACATTTTAATTTTTCCATGTATTTCTGGGATTGAAACATATCTGGGCCATATTAAATAGAACAAGCATGTTACAAGTCCATACATGATGTTAACATGATAGCTTTCCAGAGGATTCCCCAAGCATTTCCTGGCTCAGGACACCTTGATTTGTTTCCAGTGTATACATATATGGACCTGTGGCAAAGCACAGATGCCCCAATCTCATTGACAAGCAGTATTTAAATTTATGTGTTGAAAGGATTCATGTGTCTCAAAATGACAGATGAGTTTGCACACATCTATGAGAGCAGGTAAGTTTCATTGTGTATAGTATCACATAAACCTTGATATTTTGTGTCACCATTTCAAGCCCTGTGAGAGGGGGGTGTTGTTACCATAGTTACCTATAGATATGGTCATCAAAGCTTCAAGGTCTGTCACATTTGAATTGTCAAAATTAACAGTGTCAACAGCACGGTCACCAATCCCCAGTGAGAAGTGCCTTGGATGAGGGCTCAGCTGGTCGGCTCTCAGCGGACCCGCAAGGAGGATCCGCTGAGGACCAACCAGCTGAGGAAATCTGGACTATAAGGGATGGTTAATCGGAGCATGTCGGTTCTCATCCCCGTGCAGCTGAGCTGTTGTATCTGATACCATCAGGTCTGCTGTGAACCGATGGTTGGCTGGTTTTACTTAGTAGAAAATAATTTTAATAAACTGTTTAGCCATTCCCCCACCCACAAGACATTCATTGTTTTATCTGAGGTAACCAGAATTCCATTGCAATGGTGGAATAGAAATTATATATATTATTGTGAGTATATATATAAATACAACATTTTACAATAAAGGAATGTAACTACATAGACTAGAAACAAAGAATTCTACTATGACCTTATTTCATAGAGATATCTTCGTCAACTGGAGTTGTGTGCTATGAATGTAGGCCCTGGCAGCTAGGTATGTAAACTATGTATGTATGGCTCTCATTTCATCCTTCGCTGCATTCTCCTGGGGCAGAAAAGGTGGGTGGGGGTCCAATGTGAGGGTGCGGTATAGGTGAACCAAGAGCTGTATATATAGGCAAATGAATTTCACATGAATGAAGTTCAGAACGCCGACTCGGCGAAATGAACAGAACTGGTTTATTGGCAAGACAGTCGTCTGTTTCTTAAAATAAATAAAAGAACAGGAACCAAAATAAATAAATCTGGCATTTGTAGCCTGTGAATACAAAACATGAAAAATCCATGAGGTGTGCACGGATTAGCTCAGATTCCATCTGAGCTGTCAGCTGTGATCCACCAGCTGAGCTCCAGACCGAGGCAGTTCTCGCTGGGACCAACCACTTGAATGCTTTGGGTCAGAATGATAAACATGACATAGTAGTAGAGTAGCACTGGCAAATCTAAGAATTATTTAGGTTTAGGCACACATAGTGAGAAATTCAATGGCTTGGCCACTTTGAATGTATATCTGTTTGACTGTCTTCTTTGATTGAATTTATTGGCAGAGGGTATGGTGAAGTTTGTTTGTTGGAGCTGGGGCCCCACCCATGCTTGCCCCATAGCAATAGTGTGTGTATTTTTATGAGCCACAGACCAGTTTGCATGCTCAGGGGCAATGTCATGCATTATGCAATGAACTAGGGCCCACCTGACCCATGATTGCACATTGTCTTTGAAAGAAGAAAGTATATTGAAGGATACAGCCAGCTATGGGTTTGTGAATGATGGTTGTCATCAAGTTTTGATCGATGTGAAAAACTCAAAGTCCCAATGGGGACAAATTTGACTTATAAATACTGCTGACCAACAATCATAGATTTGAAAAATACAAGTTATTTTACAGGAACCTCTCATGATTTCATACTTCCATCTAGTTGCTTCATTTCCCCCTATTGTCCTCTTCTCACTCCCATTTATGTTTTGTCTCATTGAAGTGTTAAGGCC
>MU134568.1:49106-69000 GCA_015039355.1 Ramaria rubella
TTTTAAAAAAGGACCTAGGAAGTCAGAGGGGTGGTCTGAGATAACACCCAGATAAAATTGGATGTTTTGTATCAGAGGGCCCTATGAACTGAGCAGAATCAAAGTGCCAAAAAAATGGTCTTTCCCAGTAGAACCCCATTGGGACCCCAAAACCATCCTGAAATCCAAAAAGAGATGGGTTTCGTAGTCCAGTTGTATGGTTTTCTTACATAAACTGTGGACAAAATTTCATAATCCTGGATTATTGTGGGAAAAGAGGGATGATCGTTGCAAAGGGAAAAATGGCCAACTATAACAGCCAATTCTTTCCTTCATAAACTCAGGGAATCGGAATTTTAAAAATTTATTTTATATTTTTATCTAATTTATTGGGGCCTGTAGAGGCCCCACAATTTTTGATGCACCAGCAGCTGGAGCTTATATAGCTCCGCTGTTTGTTGTGCTTTGTAGGTCACGTGACTTACAAAACCTCGTTTGAAATAAAATAAGGTTCGTTTTTGAACAAGGTTTTGTGAGTCACGTGACCAACAAAGCACAACAAACAGCAGAGCTATATAAGCTCCAGCTGCTGGTGCATAAAAAATTGTGGGGCCTCTACAGGCCCCAATAAATTAAATTAAAAACACGAAATAAATTGTAAAAATCAGGGTTAATACATAGCTAGCTATGTCTGCTGAAAACAAATAATATATACCCACGGATAAACCCACAAGTAGTCTGAAACTCGTGGGTTCGGATCCATGGGTTCAGATCACCCGGATGCAATACCCATGCGGATCCGAGTATAGGGTTTGAAAATGAAAATACCCACAGATCCAAATCCGGGTGATCTGTGGGTAGACTTGTGGACAGCCCTAGGCCATCCCTGCAGTCTCGTGAAAGGGTCCCAGGGCAGTGAGTTGACATCACTTAATATGCCTGGAGACTGGGAACCGTCAGTCTAGACCTTCAGACACAAATGCTGTGAGCATTTCTCAAACAATTATTCTGCAAATGTGGCAAAATGTCAGTGGGTGGAGGCGGCATGTTGCATGGCAGATTCAAACCTAGGTATCATCCACCCTTGGTCTTTGAGCTTGTCGCAGATTCCATGAGTACCCTGGCGACCCTTGACATCCTCAGCCATTGTAGAGAGAACCAGCTGGGCAGAGACATCCTCTGGAGGGGGGTTTATGAACAGTGGGGACACCAAACATTTTGTTGAGTTACTTGAGTTTCGTGGATCTGTAAACGCTGGACGGTTGCATCAAAACAAAGAAACAGCATGGGACATGAACTGGATATGGTAGTTAAGTTCCTTTTTTAGCCTGGTAAGTCTCTGCTAAACAGTTAACCGTTCTTTGGCATTTGCATGAGAGCACCTCAGAGCATGTTGTCATCCAGAACTGGATGACCCGAAAAATGGTGAGCCAACCACTGGATATGAGATAATTGGTATCACTGAGCAACTCACTGTCTCCATTGTTGTACTGGTTTTGACCCAATGTGTTAGGCATGGTGCCAATCTAGAGCCACCCATGCTGTGCTTTAGGCAGAGTGTGAACAGTAAGGCATGACACGAGTGCAGATTACCCACAGGTTTTTCACAGATCCATCTGTGGGAAACCTGTGGGTATTGCATCTGCGGATTCAGATATCCGTTTCCCACGGATAAGCTCTGGATGCAGGTCTGGCCTGTGGGACTCACAGGTATACTCATGGATATCCATGCATTTATACTATTTTTTGTTTCAATACATATACTAGTTAATACTTATGTCACCGTGTCACATAAAGCAAACAACACTGGCAGCTGGATGTAATGTCACATGATGGTGCTGACACACATTCATCCTATCTAGGATATAGATCATGTAAATACCAAAAGAGCGCTAAATGCTGGTGAAACAGAGGGTGGCAAATCCGGTGAGATTAGTAATAAATACTCTAAGGAGCAAAGAGCGCGATATGCTGGTCAAGAACAGGGAGCATATTTCACAATCATCATGCTTTGAGTTTAAAAAAAGATTTATTAGAATCCATGCAGAAATTAATGAGATATTGAAGCATCTTTGTAGGTCTGGTGAGCCTCATGTAATGATGGCGATATCTGGGTACCTTCATGCAAGTACCTGCCACAAGCCCATGTGAGACCATGACCTGGCACTTCAATTACTTGGGGGTTTTCACTTATTTTTTTAAATCAGTTTTTTTATTGTCTGAGCAGTAGGTATACCCATGGGTACCTGTGATCCGCACCCATGGATCTGGATATCTGTGCCCCGGATGCTGCCCCAGATGCAGGTAGAGCGTCCAGAGATTGAAATACCCACAGGTATACCCATGGATAATCCACAGATTCACTCATGTCATGCCTTAGCACTGAACAGTGCATAGGGGTTTGTGGAATGAAAGGTCCCACTGTGGAAAAATTCTTCATGGGGTGCATCCGAGGGTCACACAGAGCATGAGACATCTCACCAGTCACTGAAACCTTTGAAAACACCTCCTGGGGATGGGGCGAGCTTGGGTGATTGTAAGTGTATGGTATAGGTCGCATAGTGTATAAAATTTCCCATCCTCCTGGTCGACTGCAACAAAAAATGGTTTGATACCATACAGTTTCAACTCATCACACTGCAAGTTCACAATTTGGAGAGTGAATGAGGGCCTGAGTGGAAGGGAGAGAGACATCAATGGATGTCTGGATACCAATGGAGAAAGTGGCAGTTTTGTGAGTCTTAGACTGGGCTTGGGCTATCCCATTGCAAGCTTGTGTAATTGTAACGATGGCTCATTGTGGGACAGCAGAGGGTTTCTCAAATTCTGGAGGAAATGTGAGATCCCCAAAATTGATGTGAAGAAGATTTATCAGTTTTTCCACCTTGTCATTGAGCATGTCCTACAACCCTCTTGCATGGGTAGCTCATCTCTTTCCTCCACTCCTGCTGTCAGTTTACTGTCGGAAATGTATCCAAAAGACAGTGGGTAGTGGTGTCATCGTTGCACGGCTACTTACACTGGTGTTCAGCTCAGTGTGCTTCGCTATCAGCAGCAACAAAGGTAGAACGAAGATGAAGACGAGGATGTAGCAGTGACGATGATGATGATGTAATACAATGATGTAAGCGTAGACAAGATACAACAGCAAATGTCATGTGATTGACAAGCTGGCCTTGACGTAGAAGTAGTAGATGTAGTAGTAGACTTAGACTTAGACTTGAGACTTAGACCAGTGAATACAACTGGAAGAGGTGAATTGGGGTAAACTAAGGTGAAACAGGCCTTATATACATGAGCAGAACAACAAATGATGTGATGTTGTCAACAGCAGACAGGAAAAATGACTAATGGTGAGAGGCAGAAAACCAAAATAGGAAGGTGGTTTGTAATAGAATGGAAAAATGAGTCAGGTGGTCGAAGAAATGAATAGAAATGTGGCAGGGAATTGGAAATAGAAGCCAGAAATAGAATAGAAGTGAGTCACAGACAATAGACCATGTGGAACAATTGGAAATAGAAGTACAGCCAAGAAGTGAGTGAGTCATATGAAGAAAATGAGTCATAGCCATCCAATAGGATTCCAGTTGATTGTCAAATATCTCCAAGGATGAGTAAGTGAGTTACTTGACTTGATGACAATTCAGAAACATGTGAACTGATCACAACACTTGGATATGAATTTCCTCCAGAGAGGGAACGAAGACAAGTCCTGCTTGACGAAGTCCTTAGGCACATAACCATAGCAAATCTCTGTCCCTGGTCCATGCTCTTTGATATACCAGTTATTCCTGAGTATGATATGATGCCAACCATTTACTGGTTCGAAGTTTGGGTCAAAACCAATGACATAGAAGGGTGCATGGAAGGTTTGGTCGAATACCCATATGCAATCGTGAATGTGATAAGGAGGATATGAGGGGAATACTCGGAATGGACCTTCAGGAGATTCAATGTAGAGATGATAATCCCAATGATATGCAACATGTGGAGGAGGACTGGATAAATGAATATCAAGGGGGGAAAGTCAGTTTGGGAGTTTGATCCGTGGTCCAATGTGTATGTCTGGCTTTGTGATCGATTGTAAAGAATCATGGGAGAGTGTGGTGGCAGTGCTGGATGGCATATCGAAATAGAATTGATGAAAATGGAATGAATGTGAAGATGATGTATCTGGCAGACTGGAGGTAGCACAGCAGATGATGGTCTGGTGAAAGATGATGAAGATAGGTGTGTGTGCAGTGAGCGTCTTTTATGGAGTAGTAGGCACTGTCAAGGATCACCCCGGAGCAAGGTCCACCATTGAGAGCAGCCGTGGGTAGTTGCCTGGGTGAGCCTGCAGCAGCCAAAGGTAAGGGTCGAAGAGTCCCACAAGAATGGGCAAGGGGGCACACTCTGGATGTCAGCCAGCACCATGTCCTGGTTGGTCCAGACCAATGAGAAATGCATGAGGGTGTAAATGGTGGCTCCCAAAAGGCCTGATTTCAAGCCAGGGGTGTTCCATGGTCCTGCTCCAATGGCACACCACAGAACCTCGCAAAGGCTCAACCAACCAGACAATGTCATCATTGCCACCCATGTCCTCATCCTGCCTCCCAGATGCCAGGGATGGTTTCAGTTTTCTTAAAGACAGGTACTTGAGGTACATATATGCGCCACTAGAGGGTGCATATATGTACTATATTTCAGCCCGAACATCTCCTCATTCTCATCATTCATTTTTCCTTTATTATGCCCTTATGCACAATCCAACACTTATCATTCAATCTACAGTTGAAGGTTTATGGATCATGGTGGGTCCACCTTTCCTCATCCACACTCGAAGTGGATTTGTGGGACAAGTGTGGTCTGGGAGCCTTCATTTCTTTTGTTCTAACATTTTTTGTTCCACAGTAGTATATAAGTAGCTAGGATTCAGTTGTATCACTTCAGTGCTTCTGAACGAAGACTAAAGTGAGTATATGCACCTTAAACTGTATTCCTCATAGATAGCTTACTGTCTTTCTTGTACAGATCATTTATCTTTAGGTAGTTTTACTTATGCTATAGAGTGCTTCTGAACGAAGACTGAAATCATTTATCTTTAGTATTTTCACAGGTTATGGGCCCCGGCCTTAACTAAACAAATACATAACCAAGAACTACCTCGAACAAAAAATATGACAGACAGTTACAAAATCCTCAGATATGATGAGTCGGAATGTTTAAACAAGAATGGTTCCAACTGGAATTTTTGGAAAACAAGGATAACCCCTTACTTGATAGGAACAGACCTATGGCCATACATTGATGGAACAATGGCCAAACCTGACATATCTGGCCATTGAATTAGCCAAGTGGATAAAATGCAATGCTCAAGCCTTATCAACCATCCTCATGAACATATCACCTCATTCAAGCAGGCCTAGACAGCTCTTCATCAAAAGCAGCATGGAATGGTCTACTGAGCAAATATGCACAAGCAGATCCTATCACACGGAATTTAGCACAAAATTGACTACGCACAAAAAGATACACCGAAGGGGGATCAGAAACATTACCTAGCCACATATCGGAATTACAGAAATTAAGGGAAGTCTGTGGAGGACTCAGTCTAAGTATCTTAGACTCTGAATTTGCCGGTATTATTACTCTCTCAATGCCATCTCCCTCCTGGGATCCGGTTGTAGGTTCGCTAGGAGAAACTCTAGATCCAAAAGTTGTCATTTCTCGTCTCACTACAGAATGGAGCCGGAGACAAGAACTCACCTCTACCGGGAAGGAATCCAACATAGTATTTCAGATGGGGGGAAGAACGTCATTCAGATGCGAGAACTGCAATAAATCTGGACACACCAAGTCTAGATGCTGGGCTAAAGGTGGAAATCAAGAACAGTACCTGGAATGGTTCAAAGGAAAATGAGACTCAAGGTCACCGAACATTGTAAAAACAATGACAGATTCCAGAATCATTTGGGCCTGTGGACTAAAAGGCAGCCTGGATTTATGGGTTGCTGACTCTGCAGCAACAGTACACATTAGTCCTAACCAGGAAGACTTTGTTTCCTACCAAAAATTCGAGAAACATCAAGTAATCGAAGCTTTCGGCAAGAATGAAGTTGAGGCAGTCGGTTCAGGAGATATTCTGGCAGACATCGAATACAACAGGAAGGTTACTCGAATTTGCCTGACCAATGTCATGCACGTACCTGAAGCAGATGGACACATTCTATCCTTAAAAATCCTGGACCAAAAAGGCTTTGAGTGTCGAATCATTGGAGGTCGCATATACATAATGAAGGACAAGGTCACGATCACAGATGCACGCCTAGAACGAGATTTATATGAAGTAAAGATGAAAATTAATAATCCCTCACACAAAATCACTGCGGCAGTCAAGAGAGATAATTTGGCCACAGACCTTAACACTTGGCATTGAAGACTAGGACACCTAGGGGACTCTATAGTAGAGAAACTCATCAACTCGAACATTGTTAACCAGATGGACGTCACACCCTCATCTAACGGGAATCTGTGAAGACTGCATCCTCAGGAAAATGGACAAGAAAAGACCTCACGGAGTCCAGACCAGGAAGGCTTGAGAGAACGCCAGGTCTGATATCTTGTGCGTGAGCAGTGTTCATACCACAGCACACACACTCACCATCAAACACTTGCACATTGGAATTTTTCACCTGCTCATAGAACACATTGAGGATTTCTTGACCCATATGCAACTGCTGTGCCTCTGCCGTGAGTGCATGGACATTCCCTGCTATGCTAACCTTCTCTGGGCCATCTCTGAGATTATAAAACCATTTGAACACCACATTTTTGCCCTGCAAAGTGCCCTACCAGCTGTGAGTCCAAGCATTATCACCAACTATAACATGCTCACCTGGTAAGCATATTTCATGGTCCCTGCCCAGGTGTGCTGATTCTCTATTTTTCCATCTTCCTGCTCTGCATCCTCCCAATTGATGCCCCATTTACCTGCCTCATTCCTAAAAACTGCCCCAACTTGTAATGTTACATCAGTACATGGCTTCACAACCAGGCCACTGCCTCCTGGTGCCCACATGTGCTGGCATAGAAAAGGTGAAGGCTGATAATCCACCCCCGTCATCAACAAATATATACTGGCCCGACTTCTTGAACAAACTGCCACCATTGAATCCCTAGAGTTATGGCCATGTTTTTTCCCTGGGTGTGACGTATCCAAATTGAGTGGATCCCACTGTTTGCCATTTCCGTGACCATTAAAATCATTGCCATTCTCTGTGAAAAGGAGGCACCGCTTACCCTATCATAGTGCAAGTGCCACTCCAATGACAACACCTCACCAACATTCTTGATTTTCTTGACACCACTCAGAACATTCTGCAAAAGAGTGCTGTTCTCCCCCAAGTACACATCCCAGAACTGACTGATGGTACAGGTCATGGGATCTACAAGTGACATATTATGTCTGTGGAGATGTACCTCCCCATGTTCACTAAGATCCCAGTGAGTGCTGACTCAGAACATATATCAGTTGCTCACAGACATACAGTTTGAGTTCTAGTTCCCGAGTTTTGAGCCATGTCTTGTTCCACATCTCAATTGCCTTGCCAACAATGTCTACATTATATCTACACATGAATGGCTGTGCAGCGTTGACATGAAAGCACATTCAGAACATGCCCACCTGCAATGGATTCCTCACGAGTGTGCTGTACCTTATAGAAACCTAGCTCTGGCTCAACCTTCCCACGAATGAAAGGTGCTATATTCACAATTTTTTTGTCTGCCTTTGTCACCGCACCACCTTTGAGTCTTGCTAGTGTCCCACTAGTTGGTGGCAGGAGCAGTTGGTTTGCAAGTGGTGATGGCAGACCAATAGGTTTCTTGAGCTGGTTCTGCAGTGCCAGAACACGTTCCTGGTCACAACACTGGACTTCAGGTGCTACCTGATCATCTGTGACACCAGAATGATCTCCTGCATGACATGCTACATGACCAACGACACAAACCTTTATGTTTTCACTTCCCACATACATCCCCAGGCATGTTTTTGTATGTCAACCCACAAAGGCCACATTGGGGCCATTCCTCAGCAAATGAATGGTCAGTTGCAGCCTATATCAGGTGCCGTAGTAGCTCTCACCTTGACTAATGATTGCTCAGTGGCATCATTGGCCTTCAGCTCTAACATGAGGCACTTTCTGCAGAGCCCAGCCAATGTTTTACACTCAAAGAGCTGGCTGCAGCCTGCCCCTGGTGTGTTATTACCACATTCTGTCAGTGAATCCTCATTCATAATAGATGCAAATAGATGAGAAGTACGCAAACCAGGGCTGACTGTGTGCTCTTTTATAGTTGAGCTTTGAGTGGACGGTTGTGTCATCTATGCGGTCCGAGTCCATTTGTGGATCTGGACTGACTGTGTGCTCTTTTATAGTTGAGCTTTGAGTGGATGGTTGTGTCATCTATGCGGTCCGAGTCCATTTGTGGATCTGGACTCTGACATTCTGGACAAAAGGAAAGTCTCCCTGCTTTCATGGACAAGCTGGTCACACTGGGTAAAGCCATTTACAACTCCGGATATGTCCACAGTGTCCTTGGGTGAATGTATATCTACATCAGTTTAGCCTCCTTGGGTGTTTTACTGTAGCAAGCTGGGCTGACCTCAATGTGATGAGTGTGCACTAAGTGGCCTTCTTAGCAGCTGGAACAGAGGCAGCAGTAGCCCATTGTGATAGTGTCTCGTCCCAAGAATGCAAATATTTTTCGTTCTCATATGTACATTCCTTATGAGGATTTGTGAAACCACTGGAAAGCAATGACATACCAACATGAAGTTGTTACTTGTGCACTTTGAGCGCATCCACTTTGGGGTGCTTTGCAAGTCGACACCCAAAATCCATCACGGAACACAGCACTATGAGAAATGTTTGGAGGATTAAGTGCCAAAATAGAATGTTGCATGCTCTGATCCACAAGCATCATTTTGCACAAGCAAATATTCTGGTACAGACGGCGCCAATGAGTAATGACTGACATTGACCCACGGTCTCAATGAGCATAAGGACCTGTAAAAAGTGTGTACTTCAGCATGCACTCTGGTTTGGAAAATCAATATGCATGGCAATGTTCTAATTCTGACTGTTTCATGCTGTTGCTGAGACAGAAGTTGAAATATATGAGATCTGTCATGATTCAACACTTAACGACACTGATCACTGTCACCACATTCTCTACATCTTACTGACACTAGTGACACTAGTGATATCGTGGCCAAGGTTGGATCACCCAACCTAACAACCAATCGTCAATACATGCGGCTCCAATATCAGTAGCTATTCACATCAACAACTATGAGAGCTATACGGATGCATTTGAGATAGTACCTCCATTTAGCATATAGTCCACATGGTCTCTATCCGATTTCAGTGAATATGCCTAGTATAAAACAGTAGGATAGAATACATGTATCTCTTTAGTTCTATTATCATAAGTCTTCCCCCTCTCTTTACTTGGTGTCATCTACACATCTAAGTCATACGATGAGTCTTACGACTATTCTGAACTCATCATCCTCTTATCTCTATCCCTCTTCATTCTTAACAATAAATGTTGCTAGCATTGCCAGAACTTTGTCTGCTAAGTAAACTCTGCTTTCTTCTTTCAAATTCCTTCTCTATCCCAGTTTCGACAAGTAGGCACCATCATGGTGCCATTTCCCTTGCTGTCTCAGTCTGTACACTTTGCATACATCGTTGCTAACACTTTCAACTTCATCAGAAGGGTTCCTTAACCACATTTGTTGTTACTGACTTTGTTCTGTCAAAGATAACAGGCCAAAGACAGTTTTTGACAAGATTGCTCCAGATGGTCGGGACTAAAAGTGAAATTATGACCACAAACACCAGTCCAACATGGCTGCCTGTGATCTGAAGAGTAAGGAACGTGCATTTGAGCATTTACCGAATGGTGTGTGTCTCTCGAGTTACTGCAAGTGTCATATGGCCCTCTACAGTCATAGGCAGGGAGATAGCGGTTGTGGCCCCACTGCGTACGTGGTGGGGCAACAGCAGGCAATGCCTGCCTACCTCCTCCTGCTGTTGTTCCCGGTTTCATGCACGGAATCGGTGCTTTGTACATGGAGAATGCTACAGTGAGCACAAAGTGATCCAGAGTGGTTTAGGCTGCTGGAAGAGGAATGGGACCCTGCTTTGATGCTAATTGCAAGTCTATTAATTGTGATTTAAGTCAATAGGTGAAGCTGGCTTACCTCAGTTATTATCCTTGCAGCCAATAGGGTCTACATTGTGGAATTCCTTATCTGTGACCTGTGAACACTGTAGTGGAGTTTTAGTTTGGCATGGATGTAAATATCAAAACAAACTGCGACCAATTGGCCTACCATACTGTCAGTCCAACCTCAGATTGCCAATGTGAAGCCATTGTCGTCACTAGCAGTGACATCTTGCTTATGCTCCAGATCATGTGATCCATCTCTCCCACAATGAATCATTGAGGAAAGATGCTGGGAGTAAATACAGGAGGAAGCAAAGGTGTTGTTATCAAGTGTATGGCAAGGCATAAATGCTCCCCTTCTGATGTTGGAGAAGGGTGCTAGCAGATATATTCCAGGTATAGAACATATTTCCAATGCTCAACTGCAAAATCAGCATCTCATCGACAATGACCATTGTTGCCAGGATCTTGAAGGTGGGTAATTTATCTAAATTTGTACCCAAATTAATTTCACATTTCATGTCTTAGCACTCCCTGAAAGCATATGCCGTGCAGCCATTCATGTGGCCTTGGCTTCTGGAAATGCCATTGGACTTGATGAGGACACAACAATGGACATGGACGGCTGGGAAGATGTCCCACTGGATTTCAGTCAGCCTTCCCAAGAGGGACAAGTGGATCCTAGCAACAAAGGTGGTGAGCATTTTCACTTTATTGACATGGTCCAAAACCCAGTCAAGTAAGCTGGATTTCATCTTTTGCTGTCCATTTTCCACTCACGTGCCTGTAAAGTAATAGGAAAAGTCGGTGATATTATCAACCTAGCCACCAAGAAAGGGTGAGCATACATCAGCAGGCTTGGTGCGCTCAGATGCTGCTACTGTTCAGCGCATACATGCAGCATGTCTATGGCTCTAACATCAGAGAGGGGGTTGTTCCTGAGAACCTCACACTCCTGTCCATCTCTGTTTTAGGCACTGAAGGTATGTCACCATACTTTCCTTATTGACTGAGCCTGGCTGAGTGTCCTTGGAGGCTATGATGCCATGCAAATGTTTCCTCAGGATGATCACGATGAAATCAGACACTCCTCAGACAACAGGCTTCTTGGAACAGCTCCAATTGCACCTACTTTGGCAATTCCCATCGCAACCCTTCAGCTCTACCTTGAGTGCCACCTCTGTTGTCCTCAATTCAGTGTGTCACAATGGGTGAAAGCTCTCTGCTCGCTTGCCAATGTATGTGTGCACATTCGTTGTATGTGACTCCAATTAACTATGACCCCTAGATCAACTTCTGTCAGGTATTACGCGATCGATTCTCAGATGTGTTCAACACATACCTTGACCTCACATGATGCACTGACCATGCTTTCAAAGTCCAGCTTGGTTGTGATTCACCCACATGGTGAATTCTTCACGGATGTCTGCTGTGTCAGTATAAGGTATGGTACTGACTTGTTTCCCCAACATTTGATTAATCAAGCTGGCTGATGTTCTAAATAGCTCTCTGGGGAGGCCAAATTAAATCCAGCAGTGATGGGTGCCTTAGACGGCAACAACAGCCTCAAGTGTTTTGTCAGGGCCAATTGATGCAGTGACACAATGACCTTTGACAGTGATTACTTCCTCTCTCAGGACTACATCGACCAGTTCAAGGATGAAGTGAGGTGCAAGGTGTGCCCCTCTGAGACTGAGGTAAGCCCACTACTGCCATGTATGCTGGTTTGATCTGACATCTAATCTAGGCTGAAATTGAAGTTGAAGGTGATCCAACTGATGGCCAGCTTGATCATGTGACATGTACAGATCAGTGGCATGCCTCTATGGCTGACACTCTGAAGGGTATGTATAATGCATTTGCCAAGACAGGTATATTTGTGTCAGTCTGTCAGCATGGCATGATTTGGACTGTGCTAGACATGATGCACAGTGGGGAATTGTAAGTCTTCATTTTCTTCATTTTCAAACTGACAACGGGTATTTTATTTTTTCAGAGCCAAGTACCCTATAGCCACCATCTCACGCCTCCTTGATATCCTCTCTCACAAACTCAGCCTCGGCTATGACATTACATGCTCCTTTAAAGGCACACTGATGCGGAGCTCTCTTGGACAGAAAGCACGTGAACTCGGTTTAAGGATGGTTGTGCCTGCCTTTCACAGGCATGCACATAACCAGCCATGCCAGCTGTCATTCCATATACTCATGGCTTCTGGATTTGGATTAGAAGACCTCGAAATGTGTGAGCAGGTATTTGCAGCATCCAATGCTGTCGCACAGCTCACACAGCATGCAACACTATTTCACCAGTGCCAGTTCATTGACTTGCATTTCCGGCAGTGGGATGCAGACAAATATGAGAACTTAGGTATGATGTCATTATGTTTCCTCAGATATAACTCTCACTCTGAATAATTTGTTAATAGGACAGTTTCTGTTGAAAATTATAAGCAAACCTTACAGACACTCCATTGCATATCGAGACTCTGACCTCAGGTCGAGAAATTGCAGCAAGCCAGTTTTCTACCTGGCTCCAGCAAGAGCGTGAATATCTTATATCCAAAAAAACCAAACTGGAATCTGATGTGGCCACAGTTGAGTATGTTGAGCTTCTCAACAAGTATATTGACACGAAGTAAGGACTCGCGTACATTGATTTCATTTGGCCACTAAACCATCTAGTAGAACCCTCTGGGAGTCTGCTCAGAAACTCACAGAGGTGTGTGTGTGCCAAAGACAAGGTGTGGCTGTGCCAAGTGACTCAAGACACCTGGGAGGGTGTTTTATTCCTCCAAGGTGAACTTCAGAGTATGGAGGCAAATATGGATCTCGGAGACCGTTGGTCCTCAGACCACCCTGAATACCAAAAAGCTATGGATTATATTAAAATTCACACATATCAATGTGTGGTCAACAAGCTTGAAGGTCTCGTGGTACAGTGGTTATTTGAGCTTACCAAAGCAAAGGTCTCGCAAATCGGTCCATTTTTAATTCCCCAACACTTGAGTCTTTTGATTTACAGTATGTGGTCATATTACAAATGGCGCATGCACATCTCCAAGGCTTTGAAGTCACGACCAAAGGCTATACAGCATGCACTCACCACTTATAACACCGCTGCAAGTTTGCTCCAACCTCTGCATCCAAAACTCACTTGGGCGGAAATTGTCGAGTACAGCACATTTGCTGAGTTTGAACTCTTACATCTCAGTGCACGTGAGGACATCCAGAACTTATAATGGACAGATTCCCGGTACTGGCAGGCTGTTAGAGATGCGGGATTTGACGTCGGGGTCGGATTTGGTTGGAACTCTCCTTGACCGAGATCGGTAGTCACAATATTCGGAAATGCACAGAATACTGGATGACTCAGAAGTCAGAGATCCGAAGACTGATCTATATGGGCGTTGGCTTCAACTTATGGGTTGCGCCCTCTTGGATTTCTAGTGCCCTGGTATTTTGGACTGAAGACCAGAAAGTGTTATCGGGGTTCCAATTGGTCAGGTCTATTCGGAAGGTCAGTGCCAATGATACATTGAGACTTATGATGAGCGGGGGCTTTGGGTATTCGGGAATGGAATAGTCAATGCGGATGGAATAGGGGTAACGATAAATCAATATTGAGTAAGGGTTAGCTTTACTGGAAAGCGAGTGTAATCAAGGAGGGTTTTGGAATGTCAGATGAGGTAGGGTCGGAAATAATCGGAATGGTCAGAATAATCAGAATAATCAGAATACCAAACAAGGTTTGAAGGCCTTATTGCAGGTAAAAGTTTGGAGAGATGAAGTGTAATAAAGGTTCAATGATATAGGATGGGCGGGATGTTGCAAGTTATATTGGAATAACAAGTTGAGGTAACGAGATATGAAGGATGTGAGAAGGGTATAAGGTATACGATATAAGAGAGATGTAAGAGAGAGAGATAGTGATACGATATACAGGCTGAAGAAGCTTGATCAAGAGAAAACATATTTAAGACATGCGGGATTCCAAAATCAGAAACGGAAGATAAGGGTGCGTGATACAGAGTTCTGAAGTCAGGGCAAATATGGGAATCAAGATAAGAAGTACGGGGATAATATCGAAATAGAATTGTGACTAAGAGTAATAAATGGGGACATGTCAGAAATAAGCAGAAAAGGGCTTATCGGAATACATGAAACGTCAGAATAACACGAGTTGGATCTGGGATCTAACACAGGCCACAATCTGCCACCTCAAGATGACACAGGCTCAGGAAGAACTCACACGACTCAATATTGAGGTCAAGCATCTGGCGATATGGACTACTGATGAAAAAAATGAGCTGGAATGGCACATCGATCAAGTTTTGCACCACAACCCCCTCCTCAGAGGCATGCTATGATGGTTTGCATCTTGCTGGATGCAGGTCAACCACAATATTCAAGTTAAATTGCAAGACATTTATGCCTTGAAAGGTTTTACTGGAGAGTCCCAGGTGGGTTCCAGGGTGATGGGGGAGGCAGCAGTTGGGGATGCAGAAGATAGTGACTCAGGCAATGAAGATGAGCATGATATAATAGATGGAGTGTTTGAAGGAATAGTTAACTTGAGTCTTGATAAATAAAATACACACACTTGGTTTACAATAAAAAAACTGACTGAAATGTTTGGAATGGCCCAGTGTAGAAGTCTGGTTGACTGTATGTAGTAGTATCATGGCATATATGCACTATTTTGAACACCATCAAAATGGCAGCATGTTTTGAAGTATCTTAGGCCTCACACACCAAATTTTCAGCATCTTAGTGAGTTGTATACATTAAGGCATGACAGGAGTGCAGGTGACCTGTGGGGTTTTCACAGAGCCATCTGTGGGAATCCCATGGGTATCCCATCCACGGATTTGGATACCTGTTTCCCACAGATAAGCTCCGGATGTGGATATGGCCTGTGGGACTCACAGGTATACTCACGGATATCCACGCCTTTAATGCTATTTATTACATGCAAACATGCGAGCTGCAAACTACGCTGAACATAGTTGCCAAACAGTGACACCACAGGACACGAACATATTGTCACGTGACTCCATTCGGCCCTCTCCTCCTTGTCTCCCTTCATCTCCCTAGGCCTCTCAACATATTACCCGTGAGTAAAGTAGGTCTTGACATTATGTTTTATTGGCACTGACTCTTTTTGATTCAGGTTTTAGTTACCTTTTTCCCCAGTCCTGTGACCTGGGGATCCTTTTGCATCAACATTGTTGACACCGGGGATCTCATTGCCAGTATGCGTCTCCACAAATACCTAGTCACTGGTAAGTATGACTATCTAGTTTTATTTTTATTTTTATTTTTGCTTTCTAGACATCCGTGGTGTACCACTACCACTGCTGCTCAACACTCAACACCCCAGTGATCTTCCGATGCCATCAACATTGATCTCACTGCACATCTCCACAAGTACCTGGTTACTGGTAAGTCTGACTATCTAGTTTTATTTTTATTTTTATTTTCGCTTTCTAGACATCCATGGTGTACCACCACTGCTGCTCAATGTGCCAGTGAACTTCCGAATCTGTCAACGTCAACATGTCTTCTCAAGCACATATTTATTCATGATTCTCGTCTATATCTTTCAATCTTCCATGTTATCACAGTCGCTGGTGCGCAGCGGAAGTGAATCTCCAGATCGGTACTATAGCTTGTTCCATTTGCTCACCTTCACCAAGGCACTCATGTCACCCCCTCGCAGAAAGCAGTGGTACAAGAGGCTGAACTGACTGCCAAGTGTAAGACTGATGAAGGTGTGAAGGAGATCAGCTCAAAGGTAAATGGTTTATCCTGTTTCATGTGCCTCCCTTGACAACATTTCCATATAGGTAGCAGAGATCGATAGCCTCAAGCAAAAGCTTCGCAGGCATGGTGATTATGATGAAATCAAGCAGGAACTTGAAATTATGAATGTTTCGCATCATCTTGAGTTGTTCCAGTTTAAATTAATCACTTCTACACTACTTCCGCAGGAAGCTGCACAAGCTGTGCAAGCCCTCAATCCTATTGAGTGAGGTACACTGGTGCTCACATGGCATATCCTGGGCAATCGGCAATCACAAAATGCATTCATCGCATTTGCAGTCTGTGCTCTGCATTCCTCAACCAGATGTTGTGACTGTCTTCCCTCACGACCACCCATCACAATCATCCTTGCCGATCTCCTCTGCACACTCCTTGCCCTCACTATCACACTAGTCCCCAGTTTGAGTTTGAGAATAGCTCTACCCAACAATGTCAGAATTTCACTCACAATCACCAGCGCCAACAATCATGTGCCAACCCTTTACATCTTCCCCAAAGAGGTCTAGGGGCAGTCAGCTGCAACATGGTTGACAACTCCTATAGGTGGGCTTCACTTTGACAAACCAACTGGCAGCTTACCTTGCTTTGTGACTCAGTGATTCGCTCCAAAAACTTTCCATCCAGGATAACCGCAGTAACAGGCAGAGAGAAATGTACCTTGTAATTGTATACATGCAGGACATGGTAGACACTGGCTTGTAGTATTGAGATGGCCAGCTGCCACTGCAAGAGGTCTCCCTGTCTACCTAATATGCTACTGCACTTCAGATTAGCTACAATTTTAAAAATAAATTTACATGTTTTACTGGCAGGTTTACCTGTGGATACCCACGATCTGCACCCACGGATTCAGGTATCTGAGCCCCAGATGCAGGTAGAGCATTCGGAAATTGAAATACCTGTGGGTCGGATGCAGATGAATCCACAGATTCACTTGTGTCATGCCTTAGTATACATACACTATACCTCCAGGAACATTTAATCGAGCTCGACTGACAAATGTTAAGCAAATCCTTATGTCAGCCCAGCTTTTTTTTTGCTTTCAACCATCACACTCCCACAATGCCTTCTTCGACCTCCAAATCGGCCTGCAAAGGTCCCTGTCTTACATATCGTCAATGTCAGCTAGCCTGACAGACAGCTCATGCAAACAAATGCACGATTAATCAATAAGTGGTCAAGGTTCACAAACTGATGCAGAAAGCAGCCAAACATCTCAGTAAGAAGTTCAAACACATGGTGCCCTGGTTTCTCAATCAGTTCTATCTTGGAGGACGCATTGTCTGCCAAAAACGTGCAGTATCAGTCTTCAATGCGGCATGTCAAATTGATGTGTTTTTGGAGGGATGCAAAGAGGATGAGTGCCGTAATTAGTCCATTCACGTGTACTGCTGACCCTCAATGAATGTATATCTGACAGAAGTAGAGAGGGACTGTTTTAAAGAGATCCAGCTTGAAATCAAGAAATTAAATGGAGCCAAGAACGCAAAACTGCTGCCTGTGGACATGCAGCAGTTTCTCAAAGAAAAGGCCAAGGCCTGGAGGACTGAGAAGCACACAGGTCCACGAGCAACTACACACGCTGTGGTACAAGATATGTGTTTGACTCTTGACTGTGTGTCAGATGAGGTACGTGATTTTATCAGCTGGTTGTCAATATGCACTAATGGACCTATATCTAGCTGGTGGCTTTGAATGCACATACTGATGTGCAGTCTTTCCTATTTTCTGTCAAAGGCAAAATCAAACACACCTCAGAGGCTTTCATCTGGTGTTCAGAGAAAGCCAACCATTATTTGTTACATGGGGTGAAGAAAGATGCCTCGGATATTGCAAAAGAGTTTGAAGCCTATGTCTTAGCTGATATCGAAGGTATGAAGCTAATTTTATGCTTGTTATAATGGACTGACTGGTTTATCACTTCAAGGTGTAATACTTAATCATAATGGTCAACTTGCAGAGCTCAAGGGCAAGATATGTGGTGCTATTCGGGAAGGGTTAGGTAGGTACATGCTCTCATGGCTTCATATGGCAACTGAAAATTAGCTACTAGTTGCCATCACCAGGGATGCAAAAGCAGCCATGCATTATGATAAGTATGAGAAACTGATTGTTGTAGAGAAGGGTGTAGAACTTCTCAACTGGCCTGATGATGCCATTTGCAAATCCCTCTGAAATAGGTTCACTTCAGAGCCTGCACCACCTTCTCACAGCCCTCAAGCATGATGATGCTGAGAGACAATGCTGCTGGGTGACTCTGGCAAAGAAAGACTGGGAGAAACAGATTGCAGCATATGAGGAAGCCCAAGTGGCAGCTGGGCCTCAGAAGCAAAAGCACAAGGCATGCATGCCTTTGGAATCAGATGGCAATTCCAATGATGGGGAGCTGAGTGGGGTGCAGGTGAGGCCGGCTAAAAAGTCCAAGAAAATGATGATGGGGGGAAAGGAGAATGAGGGAGCTGGAGCTGGCACAGGCAAGGGGAAGACACAAGGTGGCCTCAAACCTAAGTCTGCGAACACACAAAAGAATTAATGGTATTGAATGTGATCTAACACCGCCTGTCATTGCCGGTGACAATGGCCTTCACATTAGCAATCTGAGGGTGGACTGGCAGTTGAAATATAGTTTAGATACTTTTGAAAAAAAAATTCCTGTATTTATTCAAAATTTTGAAGAAAATAAGTTACTCGCCGTCTTCAACGATGAGCACAGTGTTTAGACAAGTGTGTAGGGTTTAAGGGACAGCACAGCCATATTCTCCTCATCAAGGGCTACCTGGAACTATTTTATTTGATATTTAAAGAATTATTTACAAGGTATATGTCATGCTCATCATCATCATCAAGCACACCTGGCTGGATGTTGTTGTGGTCAACACACCAACATGTGGATGCTGGTGGACTTTATTATCATCACTTACCAATCCCTTTAGATGCACACCTCACTTGTGTGGTCTAGTAGGACTCCCTAGCAATATCTCTTTTCTGCAGGATAGAGACTAGAACAGTGTGGCATGCACCACGACAGACCTTGCTCAGTGATGTCAAAATGATGTTTACAGATTATATACAAGAATAATATGATCAAATGCAATTTTAATGCATGTTTTTTTTTAAAATGGTGTTTTTTTTTTTAGAAAACATACCAGCAGCATCTTCTACACTTACCTCAGGCCTAGGTGTTGATGTGTATCTTTCTGCAATGAGTGAGTTATCTGTTATTTCATGGAAAAGTCATTGGGTGCAATTGTACAATGTTACATAAATCATGAGAAAGTCATCAGGTTAGGGGTGCCGCTGGGTCTCACAGTGCTGTGATGTTCTGCTAGGGCTTGCATCATCTCATGTTAATGAGGGACCCCTGACACCACCAAAAGTCAAATATGCTTTCCCCAATTATTGTTCACAAGGTCAAGGAATGATTAAACACAAATGACACCATGAATGTAGAGGCAATGAGATAGGTAGATTGTTATAGTATACCAGTAACTGTGGAAATGACAAATGTGAGATATCAAAAGGATCTATATATTAAAGTGCGACGGTGGGTGGTGGGTGTTTTTTAAGCACCTGTGATGTGTCATGCTTTGTCATGCTTTGTCAGCTCAAACATTGGATCCTGAGCCCCACAGTAGCCCAAATAGTTTCCAGAGAAATATAGGAAAAATCAAGGAGGCTTCTGGGACATCCCTGGAACTTGCCTGAGCCTTTCCCCAAGAAAATAGCAATAATTCCAAGGCAGTGTCTTCCAGGCAAGTTTAGGGTTAGGGTTTGGTGTCCTGAGGCAGCCTGGAGTGTCAATCTGAATGAATCAGACAATAATCTATCTGAATCAGTGAATCAGAATCTGAACAAGCTGAATTCAAATCAGA